>CAAHFI011440757.1:0-10044 GCA_900893395.1 Euglena gracilis
GCAGTTTTAAGTGGAAATATGCATCTTTAGGTCTATTTTCCACAGAACCAACCTTTTCTTAGATATGGGAAGATGTTTCCCATGTGTTCCAATCTGATTTCTGGGGGGTGAAATGGAGATTTAACTGTCGACAATCTGAAATCAGTCTTTCCTTGGTCTTTTCCCCTTCCTTTTGGGAAATGATAAAATAAGGGACAAAATGTTTTGCCTCATCTGGGTGATTTGCCTGGTTGCCCCTGCACATTCGTATTCTATCATAATTTTCTGGGCAGTCCTTATTTCTTGGGGAGTTTTGAAGGGAACTTTTAAGGACATCTGAGGGGGGAGGGGAAGATCTGCCTGACCCCTTCCCTTATCAGGTTTAATACCTCTGTGCTGGCTCCTGCCTCCACCCAATGGGGAATTCTGGCCTGCAGGGCGCTGTAGGTGGGCACCCCTGGGTGTAATGTGTCTGGGGATTCCAAAGGCCCCATCACTGGGGTCCTTCCCCCTGGCTGCCCTCACTGGGGTCAGCTCTGGCTGCCCCATCACTGGTGTCACCTCTGGCGCTTCCATAGGGCTGCTCAAAGACAGGCTTTCCCCGTGTGTTTGAAAGATGGGGAAGGTCTGTGTCTGCAGTGGGGAGGTACATATAAGGCTGGCTGATTATCTTCTGGGGGGGCTTGTCTAAGCCCATCTTGGGCCTCCCCCCAAGGGCTGTGGTCTTGATGCATTGGCCTCCCATGGCCACCTGATTTTGATTGAAATGGCCTCCATTGGCCTTGAATATGTCCCCCTGGCCTCCATTGGCCTCTTGGATATAATGGCCTCATTGGCATTCCACTGAAAGGGGGGCTGCTTGCATGGATGGGCAGCTCCTGAGGGGTTTATGTTTGAGAGAGTGTGGGGTAAGTTGGACATACCTTTCCCCAGTGGGATCTGTCCAGGTTTGGACACAGGCTGCCATAGCCTTGCACTTGGGCCCACTGCCATCTTGGATGATGGCTTGCCATAGCCATGATTCTGGGCCCCAGGCCCTGTGCAATGATGGCTGCCATATCCTTGATTTTGATTTGAATCCTTTGGATTTCTGATATGTCATGAGAGGCTGCCATAGCCTTTGCCTTTTCCCCTGGAAGGGGAGGAACTGAGAAAAAGGGGTGGAGTCTCTTGGACCTGTGATGGTAGTCCCCCTCTGTCTTCTCTTCCTGACCACAGTTGTCATCGTCCATGGCCATCATTTTGAGTGGGGGAGTCTGAAATCTTTGATGTTCTGGGGGTGGGGGGGTTGCGATGGCCACGGACTGACGTGCTGCTGCCCCCTCATCAGCTTCTTCAGCTGCTGCTGTGTGTCCACCTTCCCCAGCTTCAGCTGTTTTCTTGGAAGTTCGTTGAAGTTCCCTTGGCAGTCTGAATTTCTTTGCAGCTCATTCCTCCCTGAAGTCGAAGGTCAGCAAAGAAGTTTGATCCACCAGTGAATAATTCGCCGGTCTTCGGTGAATGTAATGCTTCTTTGTAAATATTTCCGGGTGAACTCGTTTGCAGTAAATTCTTTCTCCTTGAGGTCGAAGGCAGAATTAGGAATCAGCCAACTCCGGCAACAAAAAGCAGTAGGAAGCACCCCTCGCGCTGAAAACCCTTTCTTTGGTTCTTGTTTTCTCGGATCCTCGGCCTCGGTGTTTTTGGCTGTTTTTGAGGGGGCTGGCCGGCCTTCTTTCAGTGTATTCAAGCTTTTCTTTTTTTGGCTTCAGCCTTTTCCAAATCAAGCTTGAAATTGATTTTTTTTGTCAAATTCAGTTTCTTCAAAGCACAAACAATTGATGTTTTTTTGTAGTGTTCACCGGTACATTGGGTAGGCAAAGAACCCTGTCTGCGAGATATGGTTTGCAATTGGGCGGTTCGAATTTGAGGCGGTGATTAACTAGGAATTTGCTCTGATCCTACCGACCGGAAAAATTCGACCGACTGGTCCAGGAAATTTCGCCAGTTAAGGCCGGAAAGGCCAAAATGGGGGTTAAGGCTTCAAAGGCCTACCGACAGAACCTTTTCGAACGTTTAATTCGACTGAAATCCAAAAATGGGAATTTCAGTGAATTCCAAGCCCCAAGGCCAATTTAGGTCAAATTGTTGGTTAAGGACCCCTTAACAGCGCACGGACAAACTCACCAGAACAGAACAGCCGGGAGGAAAGCAGGACCTCACCATCTCGCAGTGCGGAGCCGGAATGGTCTGCTTCTTTTGCCGGCGTGCTGCTCGATTGTTTTTTGGCGGGGTCTTCCTTACTGCTTTTTGCCGCCAATATTTGCGATCATAATCGTCCTTCGAAAGGCAAAAACAGATTCACGATGCTGGGTCTACTTTCTGAGGACGGAGCGAAGTACAGCAGAGCTTGGGGCGCTTTTCTTTTTGAACACACACTGTCAGTCAATTTTCATTATTTCGTGGCCTTCAGCCACTCCTGGGTGCGTCGGCAGGTTTTGCCCCGATCCACCGGGGCTGTCCCCCCCCCCCGCAACCCGGAGGGCTCCAGTTCCCGTGGTCTCGGCACACGCCCCACCCTGCAGGCCCCCTCGAGGGGAACCAGACACACCGAATGCTTGGGGTGGGTGGGCTCAGGTCCACCCCCCGGAGAGTTTTTGGGCTGTTACTAGGAACGGGGTTAAACTGGAATTTCACCAACCTCGACCCGTGGACTCCCTACTTGCTTTTCCCTCCCTGATTCCCCGCTGTGCGTGCTTGTGCGTGCGAACCACACCAAATGTTCTGCTGTTACAGCGCAATTCCAAGCAAATTGACTGCACGGTTCAAGTGACAGTGAATGTTGTAAGGATTTAGTAAGAATATGGGAGATGGGAGAAAGGTGTAAGGAAGACCCTGCAGAGGGAGCAACGTGCTTTTCAAATTCTGTATCCCCCCCCGAACTTCGGCTCCGAACGAGCCTAAATCAAGGGGGCAAATGATCCATACTGAACCCCCCGTGAGTCCAAGTCCTTTGGAAGCACCTGGTAGAGGTGCCTGGCGCCGGCTGGGAACAGTGGGGGGCTTCGCCATATTGACTGTTGCTTGGGGGCCCTGCAACTTAACTACACTACATTACATCATATTACATTACATTACACTGCATCACATTGCATTACATCACATCACATTGCACTGCATTGCATTGCATTGCATTGCATCGCATAGCATCACATCGCATTACATCACGTTGCATTACATTGCATTACATTACATCACATCACATCACATAAAAAACATGGTTCTACGTCCCAACGTCCCCACGAAGGAAGAAAAAATGGTTACATACGGAGAGCTTGTTCGTTCGTTTCCTTTCCCATGTACCGAATTTGCACAGAGGAAGCAACACCTACCATCAACAACTCATGCTTGCTTGCACACTCACATTGTGGTGGAATTATTTTTTTTTGCTCCCTCTCTTGGGAGGACCCATTTCTGAACCTCCCCCCATTCCATATAGACTCTCCATGGGTTAACCTATCTGTTATGTAACATTTGTCACAGGCGGACACAGCAAACCAAATGCAAATGCGACAATTCAGGAGTGATGCACATACATGGGGGGATCAGGAAATTTGTTAGCACCTGGCTGGCCTGGGTGTCCAGCCAATCGACTGGAAACCGGTGCTGCCCTTTTGGTTATTTTTGACTGTGTCACTTATTCTAAAAATTTTTCGACTTTGACCCAAAAAAATTTTCAGACCCGAACGACGAAAGCTTGTTTCACTCGAACTTGGCGGGGGTTTGGGAGCCATTAGCTAGAAAAAAAAGTGCTGCGGACCCCTCCCCCCCCCCCGGGGGGGCAGGGTGGAGTACTGCTTGAGAAATTTCCTGGGGGGTTAGCAACGACACACACTTGCGCACACTTGCAAACAGCAACCTGTAACCCAAGCCAAGAAATTTTTGATTTTGTGGACCGGCTAAAGGCGGACACCAGGCCAAAATTGGGGGAAAATCTGGTTTGTCCTTTTGACTGTTTTGAACATTTTTGCTGTGGAAAACACCAAAAGGATCGAAAAATGTGCAATATGTCAAAAGTGAAGAAAGAGACATTTTGCCCATTTTCTCTGGCAAACGAAGCGCTGGAAGAAACATTGGCCCCGGGGGGGGGACAAGTAGAAGTACCAGGGGGGGGGTCCAAAATTCTTTTTGCGTTATTGACGGAGTAGGGTTAGGGTCAGGAGTTCGTCCTAACTTTAGGCCTAACTGTACACCAGATTTCGGATCTAAACAGCCAAAAATCAGGTCGGGGAATGGAACCCATTCTGTTTTCTGTGTGGGGCTGCCCTCCCCCCCCAGTTCCGGGATCTTGCCACCAAACTGGCCTGGGGTGTTTATGTTTTGGGCTGAAATATTCTGGAAATATTTCTTTTCAACAGCCCCCCCCCCCCATCGTTGAGGGCTGACCCAGCCCGAAAGGTTGAGAGGAGGGATATTTTTTTGCCAACCGGCTGTGGGAAATCCTCAAAATTTTGCCAGAAATTCTGGCTCTGTTCCCCGTCTGAAAACATTATAAAAAACCCCGGGGAGAAACTCTGAATTTCTTAATTTTTGATATGAAGAATCTGTAAAAGCTGCACAAACAAACAAAAAAAAAGCCTGAAAAAACCTGGGAAAAAAACTGAGAAAAATAAACTGTCACTGCCACAGCCACAGCCGTTCTCATCCTGATTGATTAAATTCCTTCCCCCCCCAGGGTTTTCGGTTCGGTACAACCGTAAAACTGGTGGAGGTAAAAATGCACCAGCCACAGCCAAAATTGTGGTTCTGGGTATTTTGCTGCCCGCCCCCCCCCCGACCTGCCATCAGCCGACCCAGGTTCGGGGAGGAAAAGAGATCAAAAAGCTGCCCCAAGAAATTGGCTTCCTTCCGGCCAGATTTCCGCTGGGAGAGATAATAATGCTGCCCCCCCCCCGCCCAGATTTTGGCTTCCTTTCGGCCATATTTCTGCTGGGAGAGAATGAAAATGCTGCCACCCCCCAGTCCAGAATTTGGCATCCTTTCAGCCTTATTTCGGCTTGGAGAGAAAAAAATAACCTCCCCCCCAGGGCCTTCGGTTCTGCAAAACCAAAAACGTGGTGGAGGTTCATAATAAACTGCCCAGGCTGTAACCACATAAACTTATTCCGGTGCTACTGAACGCCTGAACTTGGGGTCAGCAACCTGGGTCTGGACGAAAGAGAGTGGACGAAACAATCCAAACGACTTCATAAATGCTGGGTGAATTGTACAAAGAATCCATTAAAACAGCTTCACCTGGCCCATGTGAACATGCCAGATGGCTGGAAATGACATACGCATTGGTTCCATGACGACCCGGGTCAGTCATCTGGAAACTCAACTGGTTGGGTCGAAAAAAAGCTGTATTTTCTGCTGCTCAGCCAGAACCCCCCCCGATGCCATCAGCCAGCCCAGGTCAGTGGTAAAAGAGAATAAAAAAGTTTGTCAGCTAGACCCCATCCCGACCTGCCATCGTTCAGCTCAGGTCAGGGGAAAGGTTTAGTTAACCCTAACCCTAGTTTTCTGGGTGTCTCCTTGGGGTGTCTTTTCTTTTTTATCCTTGTTATTTGAATGCACAAGAACTTGCCAGCTTGATGGATGAAGTGTTCAGGGTTGGACCCCTACAGAGAGGCAGTCCCATATTTTAAAACCTGAATTGGGAACTTCCGCAAAGCGGAATATTCCGCGGTTGGTCTTTTTTTGTCCCGCCCGGCGCCACACCCAGGGGCCGCCGCCAACACTCCCCTCCGGACCGCTTGCCCAGGCTGGAACCACATAAACTTATTCCGGTGCTACTGAACGCCTGAACTTGGGGGTCAGCAACCTGGGTCTGGACGAAAGAGAGTGGACGAAAAATCCAAACGACTTCATAAATGCTGGGTGAATTGTACAAAGAATCCATTAAAACAGCTTCACCTGCCCCTGTGAACATGCCAGATGGCTGGAAATGACATACGCCATTGGTTCCATGACGACCGGGTCAGTCATCTGGAAACTCAACTGGTTGGGTCGAAAAAAAAGCTGTATTTTCTGCTGCTCAGCCAGAACCCCCCCCCCCGACCTGCCATCAGCCAGCCCAGGTCAGGGTAAAAGAGATAAAAAAGTTTGTCCAGCTAGACCCCATCCCGACCTGCCATCGGTCAGCTCAGGTCAGGGGGAAAGGTTTAGTTAACCCTTAACCCTAGTTTTCTGGGTGTCTCCTTGGGGTGTCTTTTCTTTTTTATCCTTGTTATTTGAATGCACAAGAACTTGCCAGCTTGATGGATGAAGTGTTCAGGTTGGACCCACCTACAGAGAGGCAGTCCCATATTTTAAAACCTGAATTGGGAACTTCCGCAAAGCGGAAGATTCCGCGGTTGTCTTTTTTTGTCCCGCCCCGGCGCCACACCCCAGGGGCCGCCGCCAACACTCCCCTCCCGGACCGCTTGCCCAGGCTGTAACCACATAAAACTTATTCCGGTGCTACTGAACGCCTGAACTTGGGGGTCAGCAACCTGGGTCTGGACGAAAGAGAGTGGACGAAACAATCCAAACGACTTCATAAATGCTGGGTGAATTGTACAAAGAATCCATTAAAACAGCTTCACCTGGCCATGTGAACATGCCAGTGGCTGGAAATGACATACGCCATTGGTTCCATGACGACCCGGGTCAGTCATCTGGAAACTCAACTGGTTGGGTCGAAAAAAGCTGTATTTTCTGCTGCTCAGCCAGAACCCCCCCCCGACTGCCATCAGCCAGCCCAGGTCAGTGGTAAAAGAGAATAAAAAAGTTTGTCCAGCTAGACCCCATCCCGACCTGCCATCGGTCAGCTCAGGTCAGGGGGAAAGGTTTAGTTAACCCTAACCCTAGTTTTCTGGGTGTCCTTGGGGTGTCTTTTCTTTTTTATCCTTGTTATTTGAATGCACAAGAGACTAGCTTGATGGATGAAGTGTTCAGGGTTGGACCCACCTACAGAGAGCAGTCCCATATTTTAAAACCTGAAGTTGGGAACTTCCGCAAAGCGGAAGATTCCGCGGTTGGTCTTTTTTTGTCCCGCCCGGCGCCACACCCAGGGGCCGCCGCCAACACTCCCCTCCCGACCGCTTGCCCAGGCTGTAACCACATAAACTTATTCCGGTGCTACTGAACGCCTGAACTTGGGGGTCAGCAACCTGGGTCTGGACGAAAGAGAGTGGACGAAACAATCAACGACTTCATAAATGCTGGGTGAATTGTACAAAAATCCATTAAAAAGCTTCACCTGGCCCATGTGAACATGCCAGATGGCTGGAAATGACATACGCCATTGGTTCCATGACGACCCGGGTCAGTCATCTGGAAACTCAACTGGTTGGGTCGAAAAAAAAGCTGTATTTTCTGCTGCTCAGCCAGAACCCCCCCGACCTGCCATCAGCCAGCCCAGGTCAGTGGTAAAGAGAATAAAAAAGTTTGTCCAGCTAGACCCCATCCCGACCTGCCATCGGTCAGCTCAGTCAGGGGGAAAGGTTGTTAACCCTAACCTAGTTTTCTGGGTGTATTCTTGGGTGTCTTTTCTTTTTTATCCTTGTTTTGAATGCACAGAACTTGCCAGCTTGATGTGATGAGTGTTCAGGTGTTGACCCACCTACAGAGAGGCAGTCCCATATTTTAAAACCTGAATTGGGAACTTCCCGCAAAGCGGAAGATTCCGCGGTTGGTCTTTTTTTTGTCCCGCCCGGCGCCACACCCCAGGGGCCGCCGCCAACACTCCCCTCCCGGACCGCTTGCCCAGGCTGTAACCACATAAACTTATTCCGTGCTACTGAACGCCTGAACTTGGGGTCAGCAACCTGGGTCTGGACGAAAGAGAGTGGACGAAACAATCCAAACGACTTCATAAATGCTGGGTGAATTGTACAAAGAATCCATTAAAACAGCTTCACCTGGCCCATGTGAACATGCCAGATGGCTGGAAATGACATACGCCATTGGTTCCATGACGACCCGGGTCAGTCATCTGGAAACTCAACTGGTTGGGTCGAAAAAAAAGCTGTATTTTTCTGCTGCTCAGCCAGAACCCCCCCCGACCTGCCATCAGCCAGCCAGGTCAGTGGTAAAAGAGAATAAAAAAGTTTGTCCAGCTAGACCCCATCCCGACCTGCCATCGGTCAGCTCAGGTCAGGGGGAAAGGTTAGTTAACCCTAACCCTAGTTTTCTGGGTGTATTCTTGGGGTGTCTTTTCTTTTTTATCCTTGTTATTTGAATGCACAAGAACTTGCCAGCTTGATGGATGAAGTGTTCAGGTTGGACCCACCTACAGAGAGGCAGTCCCATATTTTAAAACCTGAATTGGGAACTTCCGCAAAGCGGAAGATTCCGCGGTTGGTCTTTTTTGTCCCGCCGGCGCCACACCCAGGGCCGCCGCCAACACTCCCTCCCGGACCGCTGCCCAGGCCGTAACCACATAAACTTATTCCGGTGCTACTGAACGCCTGAACTTGGGGTCAGCAACCTGGGTCTGGACGAAAGAGAGTGGACGAAACAATCGAAACGACTTCATAAATGCTGGTGAATTGTACAAAGAATCCATTAAAACAGCTTCACCTGGCCCATGTGAACATGCCAGATGCTGGAAATGACATACGCCATTGGTTTCCATGACGACCCGGGTCAGTCATCTGGAAACTCAACTGGTTGGGTCGAAAAAAAGCTGTATTTTTCTGCTGCTCAGCCAGAACCCCCCCCCCCGACCTGCCATCAGCCAGCCCAGGTCAGGGTAAAAAGAGAATAAAAAAGTTTGTCCAGCTAGACCTCCATCCTGACCTGCCCATCGGTCAGCTCAGGTCAGGGGAAAGGTTTAGTTAACCCTAACCTAGTTTCTGGGTGTCTCTTGGGTGTCTTTTCTTTTTTATCCTTGTTATTTGAATGCACAAGACTTGCCAGCTTGATGGATGAAGTTGTTCAGGGTTGGACCCACCTACAGAGAGGCAGTCCCATATTTTAAAACCTGAATTGGGAACTTTCGCAAAGCGGAAGATTCCGCGGTTGGTCTTTTTTTGTCCCGCCCGGCGCCACAACCCCAGGGGCCGCCGCCAACACTCCCCTCCCGGACCGCTTGCCCAGGCTGTAACCACATAAACTTATTCCGGTGCTACTGAACGCCTGAACTTGGGGTCAGCAACCTGGGTCTGGACGAAAGAGAGTGACGAAACAATCCAAACGACTTCATAAATGCTGGGTGAATTGTACAAAGAATCCATTAAAACAGCTTCACCTGGCCCATGTGAACATGCCAGATGGCTGAAATGACATACGCCATTGGTTCCATGACGACCCGGGTCAGTCATCTGGAAACTCAACTGGTTGGGTCGAAAAAAAGCTGTATTTCTGCTGCTCAGCCAGAACCCCTCCCCCGACCTGCCATCAGCCAGCCCAGGTAGTGGTAAAAGAGAATAAAAAAAGTTTGTCCAGCTAGACCCCATCCCGACCTGCCATCGGTCAGCTCAGGTCAGGGGGAAAGGTTTAGTTAACCCTAACCTAGTTTTCTGGGTATCTTGGTGTCTTTTCTTTTTTATCCTTGTATTTGAATGCACAAGAACTTGCCAGCTTGATGGAGAAGTGTTCAGGGTTGGACCCACCTACAGAGAGGCAGTCCCATATTTAAAACCTGAATTGGGAACTTCCGCAAAGCGGAAGATTCCGCGGTTGGGTCTTTTTTTGTCCCGCCCGCGCCACACCCCAGGGGCCGCCGCCAACACTCCCCTCCCGGACCGCTTCCCAGGCTGTAACCACATAAACTTATTCCGGTGCTACTGAAACGCCTGAACTTGGGGGTCAGCAACCTGGGTCTGGACGAAAGAGAGTGGACGAAACAATCCAAACGACTTCATAAATGCTGGGTGAATTGTACAAAGAATCCATTAAAACAGCTTCACCTGGCCCATGTGAACATGCCAGATGGCTGGAAATGACATACGCCATTGGTTCCATGACGACCCGGGTCAGTCATCTGGAAACTCAACTGGTTGGGTCGAAAAAAAGCTGTATTTTCTGCTGCCAGCCAGAACCCCCCCCCGAACCTGCCAT
>CAAHFI011443756.1:0-10666 GCA_900893395.1 Euglena gracilis
GTATGTATGTATTGTATGTATGTATGTATACATATATATATATATATACACACCACATCCCCCTGCCACATGCCTGTGAAGGAAATCAGCAGGGTGGAAAATCATCAATTTCCCTTCTCTGAAAGGACACATCGCTACAACAAAATTGAGGCAAATTCAACGTCAAATAAAACGTCAAAAAGTGCCAAAACTACAGAAGTTGTGTTTTTATTTAAATAAATTGCATTTTGGGTGCTTTTTTTGAGTTCGAGCATTTCGCCCAAACACCCCTCCCAAATAAATTTCGTGAATCTGGACAATTTTGGGCCGTTTTAGGGGGGTTTCAAAAACAGCCAAAAAAAAAACGTTGTGCAATTCGCACCGGCCTAAGCCAAATAATAAAATCCCTCCTGAAATGTGCCTGCTGGATGCTCCCCACGACTCCAGGTGGTTCTGGTCAAAGACCCGCCGGATACCGATGGGGGATCACCGGCAAGAAATGCAGTGTCGTTTATATGGGGTCATCATATATCCAACTGCAATGATGGAATATGCCGTCATTAGTCTTCTTCTTCCTCTTCTTGTTTCCCTTATCTGTGTCTTGTCTGTCATTCACCTTGAACTTGGCAAAAATGTGTTTGAAAATTGGTTAAACAGGCGCTTTCCTATTTTTTTTTGTTACAAGACACCTTGGGGAGAGTTATTCCGATTTACAATCTGCTTCTTTGGTCATCAATTGGTCAAAGAGGGGCGACATTTTTGGATGGTTGTTAGGGGGAGCGTACATCTGCATGTTGGTGGCAATCTTGGTCAGGGGGGGGGATTATGATGGAGCCAAGGCGTTGCCACAGAAATCGCATCGAGCAGTATTTACCGGAGCTGCGCATCGTCCAAGAACACACCCAGAGCCTGTGATGGTGCCCACGTGTGGGTTTGTGTGTTGATGTCTGCAAATGGTGCTCCAGGTTTGCGAATGTTTCGACCTTTTTATGGGTGGACATTTTTCAAAAACCAGTCGCCCGTCGGCCGCTCTGGCACTTGTCCCAAAATCAAAGTGTTTTTTTGCAAAAGATTCCAGACAAGTTCCAGCAGGGGGGGGGGGGGCATTTTCAGCCAGTCCTGGTCGACCCCCCCGTGGGGGGGGGGTCCGGAGCCAAAGCCAGAAGAGGAAACAAGAAGGAAAAGAAAAGCGGCAGAACGGGCACTCCCGTTCTGCCGCACCAGGCCGGGAGTCGGCGGGTCGCGGTCTGAATGGGCCCCGCCTCAACGTGGAAGTGAAGCGCCCCCCCCCCCCACAACGCTCCTCTCAGCCCTGGCGTCGCCGTCGCCCGCCAGGCCCTCCTGCAGCTCGCCCTGACGGAGCGCAGCGCCCTGCAGTCCGCATGGGCCGAGGAGGCGGCCGCTCTCGCCCGGCACCGCCCCACCTGGTTGTGGGCTTCCTGCCAGCGTGGCTGGCCCGCCGCCTGCCTGCCTGGCCCGCCTGGCCCCCCGTCACCCCACCCCGGAACAACCAGCGTCCACCCCCTTTGCATCATGTGCGTGCGTGCTGTCTCATCATCATGCATCATGTGTGTGTGTGTATGTGGGTGTGTTTGTGTTTGTGTTGTCTGTGTGTGTGTCTGTGTTGTGTGTGTGCGTGTGTGTGCGCGCGTGCGTGCTGCATGCGTGCGTGCCTGCATGTGTGTGTGGTGTGTGTGTGTGTGTGTGTGTGTGTGTGTGTGTGTGTGTGTGTGTGTGTGTGTGTGTGTGTGTGTGTGTGTGTGTGTGTGTGTTGTGTGTGTTGTGTGTCAGTGTGTTGTGTGTGTGTTGTATGTGTGTGTGCGTATGTGGGTGTGGGCGTGTGTGTGAGTGTGTGAGTGTGTTGTGTGTGTGTGTCAGTGTGTTGTGTGTGTGTGTGTGTGTGTGTGTTGTATGTGTGTGTGTGTGTGTGCGTATGTGGGTGGGGCGTGTGGTGTGTGTGTGTGTGTGTGTGTGTGTGTGTGGTGTGTGTGTGTGTGTTGTGTGTGTGTGTGGTGTGTGTGTGTGTGTGTGTGTGTGTGTGTGTGTGTGTTGTGTGTGTGTGTGTGTGTGTGTGTGTGTGTGTGTGTGTGTGTGTGTGTGTGTGTGTGTGTGTGGTTGTGTGTGTGTGTGTGTGTGTGGTGTGTTGTGTGTGTGTGTGTGTGTGTGTGTGTGTGTGGGTGGGTGTGTGTGTGTGTGTGTGTGTGTGTGTGTGTGTGTGTGTTGTGTGGGTGTGCATGTGCACGCGTGCGTACGTGCGCGCGCAAGTGTCAGGGCGTAGCTCAAGAGCCATTTGAAGGGGGCCAACCAGCAGCTCTTTCCAGTTGGTGGCATCGGACCCCACTCAATGAGTTTCGTTTATTTTCCAGCCCCCCAAATGGCGGATTTTTGGTTTTCGGGGTACAAAAATGGCCAAAAAAATGGGCAAAAGTGGCTCGGAAAAGGATTGGCCAGTGCAAATTTCGGGTCAAAACATTGACTTGTTGCACAATTGGCAGTTTTTTTTTTCATTTTGAGGTTTCGATTCTTTGCCACCTGGTTCGACCATCAGTTTGATACCCTTAAAGGGGGGAGGGTGGCAGCAGCATTTTTCCAGCATGCCAAATTTTCTGGTTTGGCTGGACTCAAAAAGGGCCACCAAAGTGCTCAACAGTTGCTCCGAGCTTTGCATTTAACCAAAGCTGTACGATGGATACTGTCCGATAAAAAATCATTTGTATTGTGTCGCAATTCGCAAAGCCAAAAGAAACAGGTGACAAATATATCATGATAAAATACCATAATTATGCTTCCACCTGACAACCACTTAAAATTAGTTCTATTTTTTCCGTTTTTTTGGGAGGGGGGCAGAGGAGTTTTTCAAGCAATCAACCACCACACCCACATCATATCATCACCCATGTCATCACCCACCACAAGCACAGGACGAAATAAAAGGCGCGGTCTTGTACATGATCCACCTTCAGCTTGGCAAAACATGTAAGTTTGAAATTGTAACATCCCATTCAATTTAAGTTGGCTTCTTTATTAAATTAAAATGCCACGTCGACTGCAGTTGATTTACCCCCCCCCAAACTACTGTGCTGGTATGTTGTTTGGACATTCGACGTCGGGATTCAAGGGATTCATTATTTTGGGAGGGTTGTTAGGCGAAATTCCTCAACCAAAAAAGCACCCAAAATGCAATTTTTAAGAAAAATTCAGCAACTGCACGATCGGAACAGTGAACTCCATCAACTCACAACATGGGAAAAGAACTGCACAGAATGGAAAGAAGCACATCAAAAGCAAGAGGTATTGCAGAAACTGGGGCCCTACTGGAAAATTGGTGACGATGGGGGGCTTTTATCTGTTGCACATTTGGCGTTTTCGAGGGACAAAAAAGCAGCCAGACCATTCGGGCTTCGCACACTCTGGGGGCGAGATCCTGCTTTGTGTGCCGGCTGTTTTGTTGTTTGTGCTCTTTTTGGCGGGGTGCTTCTCACTGCTTTTTGGTGCCGGAGTTGGTGGATTTAACGTCCTTCGAAAACATCAGATGGCAACGTGCGCAGACAAATTGACATCCGAGGATGAAACTGTATTCAACAATTCGTGGAGAAAACTATTCTTCAGCGAGGGCAATGCGGCGAAACTGTTGGCAGAATCGTCCCCCGGAATCACTAGTCGCCGTCATCGCGGCCGGGCAAAACTGGCTGGGAGGGGATGGCACACGAGCTGACACAGGTGGCGATGGCGACACCTCGGGCTCCGCACTTTGCCATTCTGAGCCATGCCTTGCTCGCCGGCGGTTTTGCTGCGTGATTGTTCGCTGCGCTTGTTAGGAGGTCCCGCTTAGTGCCCTTTTTTGCCGGAGTTGGCTGATTCTTAACTTGCCTTTCGACACCCAGAAGAAAGGCAAAGAGTTCACGAACGAAGAAGAAACCGAGAAAAGAAGTCAATATCGATTCAATATCCAGAAGAACACGAACCAGACGAATATCAATTGAGAATTCGATTATCAATTTTTCAATTTTGACTTCAATGAACAATGCAGTGGAGAAGAAATTGGAATTGCATCTCCACGGACGTCCTGGAGCAGTGGCCGCAGAAAGCTGGAGAACTTGGAGATGCGTCAACACGTGGCAAACCGTGGCCGTTTCCTCCCCAGACCCCACCCCAGAATTTCCCAGCCCAAACCCCTCCCCAGTGACGGCCACGGTCCTTGGACCACTGTGGCCAGAAGGCCCAAAAGACAAAGTCAGACCCAGCCCTTGGTGGCAAAGGAGGGGCCATGAACACTACAGGGGCCATGGGGGCCAATTTTACAAGCAAATCCCCTCAGGAAGGGGCAGAAAAGATCTGTCAAACCCCCCCAATTCATCTTGCACAAGAGCCCCTCTCAAGAGGAAAAGGGGGGGCCACAGCGCCCCCCCCAGATTTCCAGTGGGGTTGGAGGCCAACAAGAAATCAAGGCCTAGAAGAACAACAGATGGATTACGGAAAAAATTTACACATGGAGACCTTGGAGACCAGCAGGGTGGACCCACAGTGACCACAAGAAGCTAAGGAAGCTGCTGGAGAAATCCCCGAGGGACCCACAGTGGCCCTCTGCCAAAAAAGGGGGAAAAGGGACCCACAGTGGCACTTTCAATGACCCAGCCTCAGGAGGAAAAGGGACCCACAGTGGCCCTTTTGGAAGAGGGGCAGAAACCCCTCCAACATTTACTTCTCAATTCCCAATTATTCAATCAAGGGGGGACCCACAGATGCCCCCCTATGGTATGTCAACCAACCACATCAACATGGAGAAGACCTGATAGGCCAAACAGGGGCATTAAGCCCTACGGTATGTCTTCCAACAACAAGATCCTCCAGAGAGGTCAGCAGAGAGGGAGAGAGTGCATGCACATCCCCCCAGAAAAAAATTCTTTTTCCAAGGGCCCAAGCCCTAGGGGACCTAGGGGTGCAATGTCCATCACCCCCAGCCCAGCCCCCCAAAATCATCTTATCCAGAAAGTAAATTCAATGGAGGAAATGAAGAGAGACACCCCCCTCCATCAAAGGTTGCAAAAAGGCTTAAAATGTCCAACACCTCCAACCCAGCCCCCCCCCAAAATCATCTTATCCAAGAAATAAATTCCATGGAGGAAATATGGGGAGACACCCCCCTCCATCAAAGGTTGCAAAAAAAGCTTGAAATGGTGGACAAAAAATGCCCCCAACAACATGTCAACTCATCAGGGATGGCATTCAACCCCCCTGGGTCAGCCCACCAAAATTGTCCACGCACCCAAAGCCCAGAGCAAATTTGAACCTACCCCAAGCAGAAAAAATACTGCAGGATCACGAAAAATCTGGATCCGTAAAGAGGGTGAAGGATTCAACCACCCAGCACCTGATCCCCTGGTTTTGATTTCAAAACCAGAGGGGGGCAGAAAAAAGGGAGATTAATAAGCGATTGCAGGGACTTAAAACAGAGGTTCCACGTGAAACCTTTCAAGCTGGATCACATCCAGCACTTTTTTCCAGTGTTGGAAAAAAGCCACTGGGCAGCAAAAATTGACCTAAAATATGCTTACTTCCACATCCAGTGAGCCAGGCCCTAAAGCCACTTCTGAGACATCAGGTGGGGGCAGACCTGGGAATTCCAGGCAGGCAGTTTTGGCCTGAATGTAATGCCCCAAATTTTCATGTCAGTAATGAAAACATTCGAAAAGCTGTGGAGGAAAAGGGGCATCCAGGTATTTATTTACCTGGACGACATTTTACTGGTAGCCCCAACACAAACATCTTACAAAATCACCTAAACACAGTGGTCATGTATTTAATCAAATCAGGATTCAAAATCAATGTAAAAAAAGTCCACCTGCAGCCCACCCAAATTGTAAATCATCTTGGGTTTCAACTAAACTTCCAAGAGGTAAAATTACAGGGCGCCCCCCCAGAAAAGAAAAACAGTAAAAAGGAGCTGGGAAAACTGGTGAGAAAAGATTACATGTCAAAAAGGCAGTTGGCTGTCATTTTAGGCCAAATCAGATGCAATCTAATGGCCCTGCCCTTTCTAAGGGCTTTACAGATGCCCTGGCAAATTTTCCGGTGGAAAATTACACAGCCCCTGGACTCAAAACACCCCATTTCCCAAAGAATAAAGGAGCAATTAAGAGAAATAAAAAACCTACTGGACTCCTGGGGGGCAGACCCTTCACCCAAATTGCAACCAGAGAGTTGCACTCAGAAAGCAGTACCCATGCCTGGGGGGGGGGGGGCTGGACATTCGAACAGGCAAAATTGTGCAACAATTTTGGAGATAACTCCACTTTGCACATAAATGTCAAAGAATTAAGTGCAGCAATAAACACAGTACAAAGCCTCAGCCAGCCAGGAGAAACTGTGTCCATGTCAGTGGACAATCCAGTAATTTTCTATTGCTTAACAAAGGGGTGGGGCAGAAAAGACTCCTTCAATTCCATGCTAAGACCTTTTTTCAAATGGTGCATGGAACACAACATAAACCTGCAAGTAAAGTGGGTCCCTTCAAAGGAATGCCTGGCAGACCCATAAGCAGGTGGGAAATGGACAGGGGGATTCCCTGGACCCCCAACTATTTCAATGGCTGAGGCAGCAGTTCAAAAATTACATAAGCCTAAAAACAGACTTTTTTGCCTCACCAGGCAGCAAAAAAACTGCCACAATTTGTGGCCAGGTGGCCCCACTGGGAGCCACAGCAGTGGATGCATTGCAATGTCCACTGGACAACATGGGGGGACGTCATGCAAACCCCCCCTGGTCTGTAATTCAAAATTTCTCACCAGATTAAGAATGTTTCCACAAGCCAAAGTTTTGATGGTCACCCCTACTGGGATTTAGCCACATGGTGGCCCCAGTTAATAAAATGAAGTACCAGGGACCCCTGCCTGAAAATTACTCCTTACAAGGGTGTGTTCACCAATTGCAGGGGGAAGAAATGCCACCCCCCAGTGGCCCCTGCTTTGCATGATTTTGCTCAGGCAAATTCTGGAGGGGAAACAAGTACAACATTCACCATTAACGATTTCCTGGGCAGAAACACCAGTTTAAAGCGTTATCAAAGCGCTTTTACACTTTTATGGGTAATTTTGGACAAAATGGGGGTACCCTCCCTGAAGTCACCTCTGACCAAGTGGTTGACGCAAGTGGTTGACGCTTAATTCAACTGTTTCAATTTTCAAAGGCCCAAGCACGCAATGCATACAGTGCTATGCTATTGATCCCTGGCTTTGGTGGCCTGAGGTTCCATGCGATGTTGGCCCCTTATAAAAGGCTTTGGAACCAAAATTTGGAGATATGGTGCATTCTGGGAAACACTCCCAATCCTCCTGGGGCTTGCACAGTCCCCCCTGCCCTCCGATATATGTACATTGTGTACAGAACTCTGTTTACGAATCCTCTGTTTATACAGAAGTTCAGATTTGGCACGGGTCCAAAGAACCACCAGTGTGTTGGGGGGCACCCTACATCAAAATTAAACGTAAAGGTCAAAAACGTTATAAGTGGGAGCCGAGTTGTGTCCATTCCCCAGTGCCCCCAAATCAGTCCCTTTCATTTAATGATGTCTTATGTGGCAGCAACAACGTTTCCTTATGAAACGTGTGGGCCCCCTTTTAATACGTTAAAACCCCCCTACAAAGCCATTAAGGGAGATACCATTGCTTCTATCACCAAAGAATTTTTTGACCAAACTGGGGGTACCCACCCAGGTTTGGGGACCCCACTCCACCAGAGGGGCAGGGGTTGGTTTGCTCAAAAAAAATGGCCTTTCTGCCCAAGAAGTTTGTGAAATTGGTCAATGGAAGGGGGTGGAGGCTTTCACAGCCCACTATCAAGACTTGGTGCCAAGGTGCTTTGGAAGGTGCCCTGGCCCCCCTTTTTTCAGTGCACAATCTGGCATCACAAAAAAAATGGCAAAGTGCGGAGCCCGAGGTGCCTCGTACTCCCTCGAGGCAAGCCGACCAGGGAGGCAGCGACACCGAGGCGAAGCACAAAGACATTGTGAGCCCGACCCCCCACACATATACAAAAATTTGTCTTCAAACCCCTCGGTCAGAAGATGGGGGCCAGGGGGGGAGGTGAGGGGGGACCCCCCAGGGAAAAAGAAAGCGCCATGGTCGACACGTCGGAGAAAATGCAGCCAACTCCGGCGAGGCGGCACTAAGCGGGACCTCCTAACCCAGCGCAGCGAACAACCGCACAAAAAACCGCTGGCGTGCAAGGCATGGCCTCACAATGTCTTTGTGCTTCGCCCTCGGTGTCCCTTCCTCCATTTTCGGCTTGCCTCGGTACGACTCAGCTAAGTCGGAGACTACAGGAATTTGTTCTTGTACTCGGTGCGTTAGCAGGAAGTGTGGAAGTGCCACTGATCGACTTGGGGCACACACCAGCGGACGTTGCGTTCAAATTGGCTGAGCGTTGGCTGGAAAAGATTTCGAAGAAAGACAAGGGATGACGGAGAGAGCTGAGCGGTCGGCGATGGATGATGACGCCGGAGAAGACGAGGAGGACAACGACAACGACGAGGCAGATGAACGGCTCCCTGGCAGGAGGAACTGGCGCCTCTGGCGCCAGAGCTGGCAACGTGCCTTCGGCACGCCGAAAAAGGAGATCGACTACCGTGAAAATAGGGTTTGGGGAGCTACCAAGGTATCAGGGGATAAAAGTAAGAGCGGAAGATAATAATCATGGTTCAGACGGAAAGGGGGCTTGGGACAAGCAAGCTGAAAACATAACAGCAAAGATGTTGCACCTGGAGAGGATGGTGGCATGCCTGTATGGCAGTGTTGATGCAGATTATCAAATATTGGCACAACAACTGTTTTTTGCTGTAGCAGAGCTGGAACAGACGCTGCTGAAGGAGAGGAAGAAGTGCAGCATTCTGGGGCAATCCCAAGTACAAGTAACAGGCTCTTCTCCAAGGAAGATTTGGCAGTTTGACAAAGCCCAATGGGCTCTGAATCAAGCAGGCTTGACTCCAGCCTTCTCCAGACATTCTATGTCTCATTTTCCCATTCCCACAGGGAACAAAGGGTTCAAGTTCAAACTTGGGAAAGGAAAAGGCTATGGGAGCCAATTGAAATCTTTGAGAGGAAAGGGCAATTGCAGCCAATGGAGACCATGGTGGTCCAAGGGGTATAAATCCCCTCTGGAAAATTGCCTCTCCCCCCTCATTTTATCAGGAAAGGCAATGGCAAGCCTGAAGCATCAAAGACCCCAGGAGGGGGTGAAATGAGCAAGGTCAACACCAGAAGGAATCAAGGCCAGCAGGCCCCACCTGCCCATGGAGGGCAAGCCAGAAACCAAGATTGATTTGGGGAGAGATCCCCCAGCTGAGCCCCTGCTGACCACTATCCAGATGCCATCTCCAGCCTTGCAAGGCTCCTGGAAGGAGGAATTGGCCCACACCACACTCCCCCCAGAGGAGTGGGAGAAGGGAATCATTCAAGGACTGGATTTCAGAGAAAAGGGCATGGCTGGGGGTGCCATTGTTTCAGAGACTGAGGGAATGTTTGCCATGGTGGCAGAAAAATGCAAACCAGTGTGTAGTGTCACTAATTCAAAATGGTGTGCAACCAGACCACCAATCTACCCCAGTCTATGCCAAAAAAAGACAGCAGCAAAAGTCAGCTCAAGAAATCAACTTGGCTGCAGAAATCCTGAGGGAGTACCAAGGCAGTGGGGCAACCAAAACAACTGCAAAATGCCACAGGAACTGCCCACTGTCGGCCGCCGGCTTTCGCCGGCAGCCAAAAATTGCCAGAAAGCGCAAATTTCAAAGTCGCGGGTAACAGCCAACCAGTTAAAAAAACCCGCGACTTAAATTGGAAGCGGGTCAAATTTCTAAGAACCCTTTCAATTCTGTTTTTTCACAGAACTTGAGGGGTTTCCCCATTAATTTGGCAAAGAAGAAATACATTGAATTGGATTTGATCAATCACATTGTTGAATTGGAATTGGCAATTACATTGTTGGGCATTACATTGTTGTTGAATTCATTGAAGGATTGGTTTGAAGGAGACCACAAACCGCCACCCTCACCGCCACTCCTATTCCCTATCCTCTCTTCCTTGCCCAGGTTGTTTTTTTTCATTACATTCAGTCACTCTCACAGATTTCCAACAGTGTTGTTTGCTTCTCCAGTGGGTTGGGATTCATTTCAGATACAGTGGGTTTGGTTTGTGGGTTGGTTTGTGCAAGAGAGTGTGAGAGAGAGAAAGAGAGAAAAGTGAGATTTCAGAGAGAAAAGTTCGATTTCATTGCAAATGGCAGATTTTTCGTTTTCACCAAATTTCGGAAAACTTTGAAAAAACGATCCTACGCGCCGGCTGGGGTTGGGGAAATCAACCTGGGGTGAAAAAATGGGGGTTGGCTTGAGCCCACCAATTCCCCGAGAAAGCACAGGCCCCACCCCGGAAACACCACCCCCCTGCTGTCGGTGGTTATCCACGACGGCGAGGACCCCCCGGGCCCTCGGCCCACCGGGACTCGCCGGTCGCGGGGGCGACCGGCGGCGCACAGGGGGTGGGGCCGGAACATGGTTAGCAGAGGTTGGCTCACTGACTTCGTCAGTGAGGTTTTTTCAGATTCGGTGAACGTCGTTGCAGAGATTTGTTCCGCTGCCTCTGCCAGCAGAATCAGTGCAAAGTTTTCAGATTCGGCTGAAATCACAAGCAAAGGTTGT
>CAAHFI011445149.1:0-10658 GCA_900893395.1 Euglena gracilis
GGTAATATTTGGGGGAGGATTTACCTTGGCTCGGCAGAGCAACAACTCAAAAATCCAAATACCAAATGGCATTTGCTTTATCCCTTGTTTGGTGGCGTTCAATTGCAGAGGCAGAATGCAAGGAAAAAAAGCTGGAGGAAGGAAACTTAAAAAAACCAACACCATCTATCAGTTACGTTTTCACTTTTTGCCTGGTGGGGGTCAGGCGGTCCTTAAGGGACAGGAAAGTTTTTTTTTCATTTCTTAAGGACCGCCCCCCTTTCGGCCAAAGGGCCGACCAAGGGCCGGACTGGGACTTGAACGGGTCCATAATTAAAAGTTCAAAAAACACTTTTTTTGATGATTTGGGTGGATGGGCAAGAATCAGTTCCCCCCCCCCCCGATGTGGACCTGTTGTCGCCAAAGAATGCCAAATTCTTTGCCCGTTTCCGGTATATTTTCATTGAGTGTGCTGGGATACAGAGTTTTTTTTTTGTTATTTGCTTAAGGATCGCCCTGGTTGTGTGTGTGTGTGTGTGTGTGTGTGTGTGTGTGGCGATTATGCACAAAACGCCCATGTTTGTCGACACATGCACACACACCAACAAAGCACGCACACTGCTGAAAATACTTTTGTGATTCCTTTGTTTTGGCACCTTGTGCCTTGTGAACCTTGTGCGGCAGCGCACCTGCGCATGTGCTGTGTGTGGATTGCACGTATGGGGTTGGGCCTGGCTGTCAGCTGTGCACAGGGCGGCCCTTCAGCAAGGCCAGGAACCATCATCGCACCAAATGCAACATATCTTGGCAATGAGCCGCGGCCGACGACGCCCCCCACTGAAAAAGATTTTGGTTGGGGCCCAACCAATGTCGGGATTGGTTGGGCGACCGCAGCCGACCGCGGCGGGGTGGCCCCACCGCCCGCGAACCTACCTCCTGTGACATCCCACCCTATGGGCCAAGTCAGATGGATGGTGACCCAAAAGCGGATGGCAGGGAGGGGGGAAAACTGCACACAGGCCATTCAAAAACTGCACTGCAAAAAAACTGCAAAAAACTGCAAAAAAACTCCAAAAAACGAACTTTAAACAAAAAATCACAATTCACACATTCACAATAATCAAGCTGTAATATTTTTGTGGGAGAAATCGTGGATTTGATTGGCAAAATTGCCCATCTTTTCCTACCCTGAACATGGTTTTTTCTTAGGTTAACCATAAGACAAAGCATGTGTTTGAGTTCGGGTCCTTGGGTGCAGGGGGGCCCGGGAAAGGGACGGGGGGGGGGACAAATCACCCTGAGAGCCAGGGCAGTTTTAAAGCAAACAAACTTCGTCCCAGGCATTCAATGAGAAATCCGCCGGAAAAATGGCCGACAGGGGTGGTCATTCACGGGGGTTGGGAGGAAGGTTCACGGGAGGTTGGGCCCACGGCCCAACCCAAAAAAACTTATTTTTTGGTTGGGGCCGCGGCCGCCCTGGCCAGGTGGTGTCCAAAAAAAAACATTCCCAATGAAATCGTTATGTACAAGTGGTCAGATAAAGTGTAATTTGTCATCTGTGTCCAATATCGACAACAAAGTGCAGGCCGAAGAAGTGCGTTTATACCGGGGTGATGTGAGGCATACACTGGAAAACCCACTGGAGCTGAATTCCACCCCAAAAAGGCCAAATCCCAATGATTTTCATTGAAAAACCCCCAAAAAATTCCGGCGCTGGTGCCGGGACCCCCCGTTCAGGAAGTCGGAAAGGATCGGGTGGGGGTGGGGGGCAACAAATTGCAGCCGAGGGTCCGAACTCTCTGGTTGAGGTGGTTGAATTACCCCTCTTTTCCCATTCACTCAAGATAAATTTTGAACAACCCATTCTTTTTTTAAAAAAATGGATTTTGCAGCTTCTCAGTTGCTCTTTTTTTCTCCCAGGAGTGGGATGCATGATGGGACGCAGTGGTCCGATGACCGCAACCTTCTTGTGGCTGTTCCCTGTTGGCCAGTGTGGACCGTCAGAGCCTCATTGGGGTTGGGTTTCATTTGAACGGACGATTTGATTGGCATTCAGTTAAAGTCGGCGTACCCCGATGCTAGGTTTGGAACAAGCCGGCCTACCCACCATCTCCTCTGGCTTAAGAAAACCCTTGCTTGAAAACCAATGGAACGTTTGTGAAAAAAGCTTCTCATCAAGATGGGTCACTGGACTCATGACAAAAGCTGGCAGACCTCTTCTGGTTTTATCGCTAAGTCCATTGTTGGGGTGCCGGCTTTGTCCAAGACTACTCTGCCCCAGGGGGGGGGCTCCAGCCCATAATTGCTCAAGGTGTGTTTGTCCCCCCCCCCCAACGGTTGGCTGGCTTTTCGGAGTGACCGACTGGTTTTTGGCTCCGGGTCCCCCCCCCCCGGGGTGAACGGCCAGGATTGGCCGAGCGTGGCTGCCTGGCGGTTCTTTGGCCAGCACACTTTATTTTGGGTCTGTTTGGCAGAGTGGCCAACTGAGTGGCCCCCGTGACCGACTCCCCCGCTTGTTTTGCCGGTTTTTCGCGGCTTCTTTTTCTGCTCAAAAATTCGAGGTTTTTTTTAGAATGAATTTGTAACGGTTTTCACCGGTTTTCTGTTTAGATTTTTAAGGCTTTTTTGACAAGAATTTCTGATTTTTTTTGAGGTGTTTCAAAAGTGCAATGCCTGTCTTAGACCCCTTGCCCCCAGGGGCGGGGACTGGTCCAGCCATGACTTGCTTGTTTCCATCCAACGCCTTTCCAGACGGCCTGAAGGGCCCCGGGTGGTCCTTAAGAAAACCCCCGGTTTCAAGTTTCGGAAGCATGGTGTGGTGCCCTCGCTTTAATTGGTGAATTTTGGAATTTCCCCGTGTGTCCGGTGTCGTTCTTGGTGGACTTAAGTTGTAATCAGTTGACTTAAGTTGCATTCCACCTTGGTTTAAAGCTCTTTTAATGGCTATCCATTGGCCTTGACATTCACTTGAGATTCAGGAAGCCGGGCCCCAGATACGCAATTTCACCATCCTCGATCCCCCCCTTTGGCTTGGCCCGAGCTCCAGGACCTCCCTCCCAGGGCCAATTGTGGGGACCCATTGGGGGGCGGTCCCCCAAAAGGCCAAAGAAGCCTTTGGGCGTCTTCGGCGCCCCCCCAAAAAGGCTCCTGGGTCAGGCCTGGGGGGGGGGTGGGCAGTGGGCAGCCCCTGGGTCTGCCCTGGTCCCTTGGGGTCCGTGGGCGACATGCAGACCTAAGTCGACCGTGAACAGACCCCCCCCCCGCCCCGTGTCCCCCCCCAAGGTCGACTTGGGTCTGCCCACTCCTCGACCTTCACGCCACTCAACTTTTTATAATTATTTGAGTCTTTTTTTTAACACCTACAGTCCAGACAAAAATGATGGGAAGCGAAGAAGATCGGATACCACGCAATTCTTCGCATCAGTTTTTTTCTCGTCATTTCCCCCCGTACCTTTTCAAACACTGAGGGGGGGGGGGCACGTTCAGGGTAGTCAAAGTTCACATGCAAAAAGTTGGGGATACAAGGAATGGTCAATTTTGGAATCTTTTTAAAACAAAAAACCATGAAAAGGCACCCAGAAGACCATTTTCGACCATTTTTGCGTGCCTTTTGGGGTGGGGGGGAGTGTGGGGGGGTGGGGCCAATTTGCTAGTGGTGGCGCCAATTTTTGCAATACCTCAAGGAGGTTTCTTTCCCTCCGTTTTCGCTTTTATCATGGATTGTTGCATTTTTTGATGAAAATGAAATAATTGATGTTTACCAGGCTTGATTAAAGGTTCCACCAGGCTTTCGCAGTACGGGCTGGACAGGCTCTCCAATGCCGGAGAATTTTCATCACAAGTGGGGAAAATTACTAAACCCCCAAATAACCTGGCGGGGCCCTTGCTACCGGGGGGGGGATTTTTGCCCTAGAGAAAATTTGCACGGACAAATTTCGCGGAAGCAAATCCCGCGAAATATTTCCGGACATTTTTAAGGAATCCCGCGAAATTTGTCGCCCGCGAAATTTGTCGCGCAAATTTTCTCTAGCACAAAATCCCCCCCCCCCCGGTAGTGGCAATGGCCGAATAACTTGGCGGGGGGAGGGGCAAAAAAGGACGGTTCCAATCACTTGGCACCCCCCCCCTTTTTAGGCAAAATTCCTTTGCGGCGCTGAAAAAAGGGCCCAAATAACTGGCGGGTTGGGGGGGGCAGGGCCAAAAGTTGGTTCAATAACTTGGCACCCCGGTATGGCGGTATTTGAGGGGGTTTACCATCTTTTCGTGAAAGGTGAATTTTCCCTCATTATTTTTTCGAAATCGAATTTCTCATAATTTTTTCCCCTGTCATTTCTGTCTGGATATTTACCCTTTTGCTTCTCAACTGTTTGGTGGACTCACCAGAGTCCCCCCCCCCCCCCGGGCCTACGCTGGGGGCTGACAAGTCACCGCTGGCCGCCAGCCGCTAATTTGAAGTCGCAATCTTCTCCTAAAGTCAAAAGAAGCTTCAGGCGCCTTTTGCGCCCGGAATTTTTTTTTCTGTCTGGACCCCAAGGCCAATTATGGGGGGCAGTATAGGGGGGTGTGATAATTCACAGCCGCGTTTCGTTCCCTCTGGTTCTGCAGCAATTTGTTGTATTTGTTTATAGTTTTCCTGTTCGGACCAATATATGTATATGTATATGTATGTATGTATGTATGTATGTATGTATATTTCTATGTATGCTCTCCTAGAGCTATCTAGAGCATATCCATTCTTCCAGCAGTTGGTTGCACAATGCCATGGAATGCTTCAAATTATTATTTCTTATTTTAGTTCTGAATTGATTTTGTGGCTAATGTTATATTGGACCTTGATTGAAACTCTTTTCAAGGGCTCTCCATTGTTTCAAATAGTCGGAAACGAGTCTTGTGTCTTGTGACGCCTGACTTTTGAGGGCTTTTATTATTATTTTGTTTTATCAAAGGTTTTCGGTTGATTTATGTTTTATGGCACCTTAATCAACAGATCTTCACGAGGGCTCTGGCGATTTTTCACAATGGAAGCAGGGTGACTTGTAATGTTTGGCATTTATGCATACACTGAATAGCCAATGGGGTGCTTGCGCACCGCGTGCACCGCGTGGCACACCGTGTGCACGCGTGGCGCACCGCGTGCACCACGTGAGAAGAATAAACCTCCGGATGTTCAATTTTCACAAATTTCCACCAGGATGCAGTTGGTTTCCATTCTTTTTTGTCTGGTTTCCTCCCAATCAGCAACTTTTGCTTTTTTTGGCCATTTTTGGCATTTTGGACCACTTTTGGGAGCTTTTGGCCACTTTGGGCCAAGGTTGACGGCTTTTTTTTTGAAACAAAAAAAACATGTTTTTTTTTAAAAAAAATATGTTTTTTTAAAAAAAAAAAAAAACGTCATGGAGGGTTTGGGGGAAAAAATTTTGCAATGCTTTTTTTGGAAAAAAGTTCATTTTTTATTTCTGCAGCATTCATTTTTTTTTTGGGTTGAAAGCATGATTTTTTGCACCAGAAAACACAGTTTGGATTTTTTCACACATAAAAAAACTTTAGAGGGGTATTCCCCCGTGACCCCCCCCCCCCGACCAGACTAAGACCCTTTCGGCCAATTTTTTTCTGAAAAAAACTTGGCTGGTGATGCCGAATTCGACAAAATATTCAGGTAGATTCCTAATTTTGAGGCATAAATTTGCAAAATTTGGAATGGTGATGCCTAATTTGGTGTCAAAATACTAATTTTAGGTTGGGGGATTCCTAATTTGGAGCCTAAAAGGATTTTCCCCCAAAAATTCGTTTTCGGTGATTCCTAATTTGGCCATCGAAAATGTGGTGTGTCCCCCGTGACCCCCCCCCCGCCCGTGACCCGAACACCACCCGAAAATTTTCCTCAAAAAAAATGGCCATTTCGCAAGGAAAAAGGTCAATTTTTGCTTTTTCAAAAAAAAACATGTTTTTTTTGTGTTTTTTTATTATAAAAAAACATGTTTTTTTGTTATTTTAAAAAAAAAAAAAACGTCAACCCTGCTTTGGGCTGCATTTGGCAATTTTGACCACTTTTGGCTGTTTGAATGCATTTTTGCTTCATTTACACCAATTTTTGGCTTCTGGCATTTTTGCACTTTGTGGCCATTTTAGGCCACTTCTCACCGTGTTTAGCCACTTTTTGCCCCCTTTTGACCACTTTTGGCCATTTTGTGGCCACTTGCACAGATTCGGTGACCATTGGTACAAATTTGGTGAGATCTGGTGGCAAAACCAGGTGATTTGGGCCAAAAACAGCTAAAAATGCCCAAATTCACTCAAAATCCTATTTTATGCAATTTTGTAATCGATGGTGCATTTTTTTGATTGCTTTGAGGATGTTTTTTTTGTAATCAAAACAAAGCAAAACAGAACATGCATGATGCTGTAACCCCCCCAAATAACCTGGCGGGTTGCCAGGTTATTGGAACCAACTTTTAGCCCTGCCTCCCCGCCAGGTTATTTTGGCCCCTTTTTTCAGCGCCGTAAAGGAATTTTGCCCAAAAAGGACCATCTTTTTTTGCCCTCCCCCGCCAGGTTCACCTGGCCAGGTTATTTGGGGTTTATAACGTGTTAGTTTTCATACTGAAAAAAATGCTCCCAGAGGAGGTGAAATGTTTTCCTGATCCTCTCCCACCGAAGTTCCGATCACTTCCCAAAATGGGAAGGATATGTGGAGTGCACGCGTCCGCCCTTGCATCGGCTACGGAACCACTTTGGAGGTGCAGCAAAGACTGCGATCGCCATCGTCAACTACTCTTTCTGCTCAGGTGGAATGTTCAGGGCAATCGTTCACTTGCACGGTGTTGTGGGGGCGTCTCCCCTACGTCCCCTGCGTCCTCCGGTTGTCCAAAGGACGATACCGACGAATTTGGATGGCGTCAAGGAAGTCATTGGAGGCTAGGCACAGCGGGGGGGCTGAGGGGGGGGCGAGTGGCCGGCGGGCGCCGCGCGGGGGGGAGGGGGGTCCGAGGGCGGCCGCGCGGGCGGCGCGCATCCTAAAATCGGTGATTTTCGGGTCCAAAAAGTGGTCATTTTTTTGCCATTTTTGGGCCATTTTTGACCAAAAAAGTGCTTTTTTGGCCGCGCGCAGAGCGCACAGCCCCAAATTTGCCACTTTATGTCCGAAAATGGTCATTTTGGTCATTTTTGGGCCTCAAAAAAGTCGCGATTTTTCACAAATTTTTTTTTCTTGGCACAGTGGGGGAGGGGGGGTCCAGGGGGGGGCGAGCGGCCGCGCAGGGGCCGCGCAGGGGGGGGAGGGGGGTCCCGGACCCCCCCCCCGAGCGACGCGCCTAGCCTCCATTGCCCAGTCTCCCCTGCGTTGCAGCTATGTCCCCATGCTCCCCCAGGTCCTGAAACACCCCTTGTGGCAGATTTCTCGTTCAAAAAACAACAACAGGGCAATATTCACTTTGAAAAACAGGAATTTGAGTTTCAACATTAGTCAAAACATTTTTTTTAAATTGCAAAAATTTTACAGTGGCACCTGGTTTTGGGGTCATATCAAAAGGCATCGGGTCAGGAAGGAATCAGGGGTTATTTAGTTGTGGACCCCTGGGGGGGGTAGGGTCGGTGGGTCGGGCCGAGCCCCCCTCCCCCTCCAGGGGGGGTGGGATATACTTTTTGAAAAAGGTGCTATTTTTAGCACCTTTCGCGATTTTTCGGTATTTTTTGTGGGTCCCCGGGACCCCCCTTAGAAGGTGGGTGTGTTGGTGGGTGGGGGACCCCCTGGCCCCCCGGTCTTAAAAAAAACCCTGGAAGGAATTGGAGAAAGCAAAAAGGCTTAAGTTTCGCCCCACCCCCCCTTCCAACCCACCACCTGTTCATGATTCATCATCCGCCGTCGGTTGGCTTGCAATAATATGTTCCATGTTAATATCTCTCTATCTTCTGAGAACTCGGGGGGGGGGGGAGGTGCGCTGCGGCACGTCCGGCGCAGCCGGTGCTAGATCACTCCATCGAAGGTCGCCTTCTTTCATCCCCATTCTGCCACCGAAGGAGGGACAATGGAAAAAGAATTATATATATTTAGCTTACCTAACCTAACCTAACCCTAACCCTATATTACCCTATATATAACTATTGCCCTATATATTTAAATATATGAAACTTATTTGTGCAATTGCGCAGTAATTGAAATTAACAGTTGTTTGCACAACTCACTTTTTTGTCCTTCTTTGCGCAATGGTGCAAGTGATTCAATTCATTTATCCTCATTGGGAATTTTCCCTGACATGATATTCTGCTTTTCAGAAATGGATGCGTGACTGGGTGTCATCTACTCGTTCCCACAAAAGACATGTTTAACCCTGTCACACATCTTTCCCCAGCCATCAGAAAGGAATGAGATTTCAATGTCCAACAGCCTGACAAGGAGAGAGCCTTCGCAACAAAAGCAACGACTTGGAGCTTTATCAAAGTCGGTGGGGACAGGGCTGCCTGAACCAGGGGTTTTTTTAGTCGTGGACCCCCGGGGGGGGGAGGGGGGTAGGGTGGGTGGGTCCGGCCGAGCCCCCCCCCCGGGGGGGGGTCCCCCCGGAGGGGGTGGGATATACTTTTCGGCGCCGCAGGCGCCGAAAAAATTCTATTTTAGCACTTTTCGCGATTTTTCGGCCATTTTTTGTGGTCCCCCGGGACCCCCCCCCCCCCCGGGGGGGCCCCCCAGTCTTAAAAAACCCCTGGCCTGAGCCCAAAACGCCAGGCAATGAAATGAGGGGACTCCGTTCCGCATCTGTGCAGTGCCGCGGCATATTCTTCACAGCAAAAAATTGGCCGTTGTGCATTTGCGACTTCACTTTTAAATAGTTCTAAATGTGGTTGCCATTGCGCATTTGTCTGCAACATGTCTGCAATACTGAAATGTTTGAATTTGTTTGTTTTTGAGCATCGGAGCAACGGCCATAGTTATTTATATTGAAATTTTACGAATGCCATTGCGCAAAAGCGAAATGGACAACCATTTTCTAAATTTCTAATTCAATGTTGTGCAAATGTGCAACATAACTACTTGAAACTCAGCTCACAATGGAGTGTGAGCAGACCATTGCTTAACACCTGTCCCACCCCACCCTCCGGGGGGGTGACTGACTGGTTTTTTTCAGAGTGACTGACTGGTTTTTTGGCCCCTCCCCCCGGGGGTGGGGTGGGCCAGAAATCACCCAAAAGTGGCTGAGTGGCCAACTGGCGCCGAAGGCGCCAGATAAAATTTGGCCAAAAATGGCCTTGAAAGGCCAAAAAGTGACTGGTTTTCCTGACTGGCCGACCCCCCCCCCCGGGGGGGGTAAAGTGACTGACTGGCTTGGCCGAAAAAGTGACTGACTGGTTTTTTCGGAGTGGAAAGTGACCCCCCCCTCCCCCCCGGGGTCGCTAAGCAATGGTATGAGTGTGAGAACGGTCCTGGCCTGACTTAGGCGGCCTAATTCGCCCTTAGGCTTTTTTAGGCGCACCAACATAACTATGTTGGTGTGTGCATTTGCGCAAATAAACACAATTTTGTCCTTCAAGGGTTGGGCTTTAGCCCCCATGAACTGGCGCTGTTGGTAAAGGGGCCGTGACGGCGCGGACCAGCGGGCTGTCGAGAAACATAATTTGGTGGGTGTGTCACACAGTTTGTCGCGGCGCAAGCTTATGGGCGCAAATGCGCGCACAAACATGATTATGTTTATGTGCGCATTTGTGCCCACAAACCCAATTTGTGTTGGTGGGCACAAATGTGCGCACAAACCAAAGAAGAAGGGTGTGACGGAAACACAACCGTTAAACGCCAGCAGCAGATGTGGTTCGTTTGCTCATTGGCGCGCATCACGTTGTTTGTGGGCGCAAATGCGCAAATGAACCACTTACAAGTGGTTCATTTGCGCATTTGCGCCCACAAACAACGTGATGCGCGCCAATGCGCAAATGAACCACAATGGGGTAATATAAAGACGACATCGCCGGGCCCCTCAAGGACTAATTTTAATGGCTTCTGAGGGTTCAACCAAACGACACCGTGTCCAACCAACCCACCGTGTTCCTCCTACATCTCTTTTATTCTACAGCTTCCAGTCCTGTTGGACATAACCCACAAAACTGGAGGCTGGCTCCAGGTGTCTCTTCTGGCCCATAGCCTTTCCACCTGAGCCTCCAGTAGTGGAAATCCCGATCAATTTTGTGATCGAGAATTTTGTCTACCACAAAATCATCCGTTTCGGGAAACTTGGAACGGGGCTTGAAATAAAGGCACGGTAGTGCTTTGCCATTAGGCAAGGAAAGGTATGGCTTGAAATGCATCCATATGAACATCCTCGATCCCGTTGGGTAGTGCCACCCTAAAGCGGCCTCTATTACCAACGCGTTCAAGAATTTCACAGGGTCCGAGCCAGAGGGGTCCAACTTGATGCTTGCCTGAGGATTCGACTATTTAGAACCCACACGCGATCACCAGCATTAGTGGGCCGATTCTATTCTAGCGACAGGTCCCAGGATGGTTGAGACAGAGGATCTCCTGAAGGTAATTATTCAGCCACCCGATACGGCGTCTGCCGGCAGCGATTTTAGGACCCCAAAGGCCCTGCTGCTGGCCGGGCTTGGGCTCTGCTGCAGCAGCCAAATCAGCTGCTGATGCTTCAGCACCCACCAGGCTGGCATCGACCTCCCTGGTGCAACAGCACTCACCGAAG
>CAAHFI011445197.1:0-11031 GCA_900893395.1 Euglena gracilis
CCCGGAAGGGGGTTTTAAAGGAATTAGAAGGGGGCCCCCAGGTCCTACGAATTTCCTTGTTTCTGCAACGTATGACATCATCAGGTGAAATGGGCTTATTTGGGGCCATGTGGGAATGAACACCACCATCTCCCATTTGTGGCCTTTACGCTTAATTTTTGTGTATGATGCCTACCCAACACTCTGGTGGTTCGTTTGACTTGTGCCAAATCTGCGGACCTGTATAAATAAAGGATTCGTGAGCAAAAAAAAAGCTGGGTGCGTACGTAATGTACAAATATTAGTGGGCAAAGGGGCCTTTGCCAGCCACCGGAGGATTGGCAATGCATACCAAAATACCCGATACTTCTCCAGATTGGTTCCAAAGTCTTTTGCAAGGGGTCAGCAGGGTGTTGAATCTCAGCCCACCAAACCAGGGAATCAAAAGCATAGCACTATATGCATTACGGGCTTGGGCCTTGGAAAATTGGAAGCATTGTATAAAGCGTCAGCCACTTGGTCTGTGGTGGCTTCAGGGGAGGGGCACCCCCACTTGCTCCAAAAGTACCCACAGAAATGCAACAGCACTCCGATAACATTTTAAACTGGGTTTTATCCCCTGGAAGTCATCAATGGTTTTAACCTGAATTTGTTTCCTCTCCGATATTTGCCTGAGCAAATCATGCAAAACCTGGAGGGGTGGCATTTGTTCCCTCCTGCAGTTGGTGAATATACCCTTGTAGGGGCTCATTTTTAGGCTAGGGGCGAAGCAGCTTTTGTTGTTATTAATTGTGGCCACCAGGTGGCTGCATCCCAGTAAGGGGTGACCGCCAAAAATTTGCTCCAATGAAACATTTTCAATCTGGCCAGAAAATTTTGAATTATCGACGAAGGAGGGTTTGCATAAAGATCATCCGTGTTGTCCAGTGGGCATTGTAATGTATTGACTGCTGTGGCCTGCCAGTAGGGAAGTTGGGCAATTTTCGTTGCCTGTGGAGGCAAATGAATATGTTTCCAGATGCATGAAATTTTGGAAGTGCTGCCTTAGCCAATGAAAAAGTTTAAGAAGATAAAGTTTTAAAAGATCAATACTCGCTGTCTATTTCCCTTCTCCTTATGGGGTCTGCCAGGCACTTTTTTGAAGGCACCCGGTTGACATGGAGGTATAGTCTTAGGATTAAGTTGAAGGGGTCCTTTCTGCTCCCCCCCTTTTTCAGGTAATAGTAAATTTTCTGGTTGGCAAATAAACAAATGTTTCCCCAGGTTTGCTCAAACCTTTCACAGTGTTGATTTCTTTACATTTATGTGTAAAATGGACTGTTTTCTCCAAGATTCCGGCACAACGTCTTCTGTGTTGATGTCCAGCCCCCCCTGACCATTTCTGTCCCTGCCATGTCCTGTGGGGTCTTGTTGCTAGTGGCTACCTTTGGCCTTTGTTGCAGCGCTGTAGATGCCTTCGTGGCCGGTTTTGCCGTCATGGCCTTTGTTGCCTTCATGGCCTGTGCGGTTTTGGCTTCCATAGCTCTGCTTGAACGAAATGTGCTATTTGGATTGTTGGCCCCCATGGCCCTGGTTCCAATGGCCATAGTGGCCTGCTGGTTGTGGCTCTGCCCCTTACTGCCTTACGGGGCCTCCTGACCACTGTTTTCCAGGGTCTGTGGCCATCACTTTGGGGGGTTTGGGTTGTGGAAGTTTCTTTTGGAGAACTTTCTTTTGGGGAAGGGGAAACCACGGTTCGGCACAGTCGACCCGCGCCGTCAGGTTTTCCAGCTGCTGCTGCTGCTGCTGCTGCTGCTCCCTCTTGAAGTCCTCCAGCTCTTGAAGGTCACGTCTTGAAAATTGCATTTACAATCTAATCTTTCAGATACTGTAACAAATTCCGGTTTCAAGGTTTTGCTTGAGCGTGTCTTTCTATAAAATTTGAATTCAAGGTTCTGCTTGAGCGTATCTTTCTATAAAATTTGCATTAATTGATTAACACTCTTCTTTTTGTTCTTCCAATTTATAATGCATTTGACGTTCCAAAAATGTTTCAGTGCATGATCCAGTGGGATTTGCGCGATTTACCTTTTGCTCTGATGTACATTGATGACGGTGGGAACCCAACCGGAATGTTTCGAAATCAGGCGAGGATATCCCTGACCTATTATCGCGATTTGCGGGCAGTATTATTCGCGTTCCAGGAGATTCCTAACACCCATGGGGAGTACCATCCATTGGTACATACACTTGGATGTCACGAATGATGTGTATTGTTGTGAATCATGCAAAATGCATCTGATGAAAACCATCACCTTGATAAAAGTTTGACCACAACCGGTTTTCCGATTGTCGATCAGCGGTAACAGGTAGAGGTCTTCCTTCGTTTGCGAGTTCAGGTAGCAGTTATTCAGCACCAATCCCCACTTCTTCTGACCAGACTGGTCAGGGGGCTTGGGCACCATAAAATTCTGTGATTTCTATTCGCTCTTGGATGGGATAATCCACTTCCGTTTGATGCCCAATGACCTCGTTGAGATCCTGTTTGCGTTCACCCGGGTAAATGGGTTTAGCGCCATCGTTGAGCTCCATTTGGCAAACTCCGAACGGACAGCGAAACGCGGGGTCAATGTCGAAAATTTTAAGTACACTATGAAATTTGCGAGTAATTTGCGAACAGTGATCAGCAGAAGTTGGGGTGTTGACCTGTACTCACAGTGACTGCGTTGCACAAAAATCTGCGTTGAGGTTGTGGCATCACCACTGGCACCAAAGAATCTTGGCACACGTGTACCGGTAATTCCAAATGCTTCAAGGAAGCAAACCAGAGAAGTGATTTCTTTATCAGGTGGTAATAATATACCACGAAGATCCTAAAAAAAGCGGTACATCAGCGGGTAAATACCACCAATGAAAATACACATAGGATAATTTGTGAAACCAATCCGCATACATATTGATGGGTATTTCGCGGATTCTGGTTCTATTCCGACCAGTGCATCGTTCAATGTATAGCAGAGCAAACGGTAAATCACGCAAAATTCACTGGGTCATGCATTGAAACCTGGCTGGGCCATTCATAACACCCATGGGGAGTACCGTCCATTGGTACACACCCTTGGATGTCACGAATGCTGTGTATTGTAGTGAATCATGCAAAATGCATCTGATGAAAACCGTCTTCTAGATTCAAGGTTGAATCACAAACGGTTTTACGATCCTCGATCAGCGGTAACGGGTAGGGGTCATCATTCGTTTTGGAAATCAGGTACCAGAAATTCAGGCACCAGTCCCCACTTCTTCTGACCAGACTAGTCAGGGGGATTTAGCACCATAAAAGCCTGTGATTTCTATTCGCTCTGGGAAGGGATAATCAACTTCCGTTTGATGAGCTTCCCAATCATCTCGTTGAAATCCTGTTTGCGTAAACCCAAGTAACGGAAGATTTTTCAGTGCATCGGTTTAGCGCCATCCTTCAGCTCCATTTTGAAAACTCCGAACGGACAGAAAATTACGGGGTCGGTGTCACAGACGTAAACTGATTTTTCCAGTGCACCATGAAATTCGCGAGTAATTCGCGAACAATAACCAGCAGAAGTTGGGGTGTTGACCTGCACTCTCAGTGACCGCAGATTATCTTCGTTGAGCGTGTGGCATCCCCACTGGAACCAACGTATCTTGGCACACGTATACCGGTCGTTCCAAATGTGTCAAGGAAACAAACCCTAAAAGTGATTTCTTTAACAGGTGGTAAAATATACCAAAAAAATGCGAAAAAGCCTTACACCAGCGGGATAAACCCCACCTTTGAAAACAAACATAGGATAATTGTGAAACCAATCCGCGTTTGTATTGACGGGTATGAGGAGTGACCCTCGCACGTCATCGCGAAGGTTTTATCAACCACATCCACGATAAGTTCTGGGAGGGTACATCCATAACCATATCTTATCACCCAGAACTTTAAAAAAGTGTTGGTATGCCGCGACCAATATCACAGTAAACACGCCTGCACTTTTGATAAAAATAGGTTCGTTTCTAATCAAAAATCAAATGAATCAGCTAACACCGCCATTTTGGAGAAACAGTCCCCCAAATTACCCTACTGATCAAAATCAAACGTGTTCCATACACGCATTGCATATGTCTGGACCTCATTTACATGTTGAAGAGCGGTAACGTAATATCAAGGATCTGCAAAGATAGGTCAGTGGTGTGTCATCAACACTCCGATGGGGCATTGCCAGAGGTTGAGGTGTTTGGTGGGTGGCCTTGGGTGGGTGCCCAGTCCACGTCATGCTAGAATGAGGTGGAGGAGGTGTATGACACATATTTCGCTCTTCCGAACAACAAGGCAACACCTCGTAGTTAGAGTACTTGATGTACGGTCATGCATTGTGAACCGCAAACAAATGTAGGGGTACGTGAAATCGGGATTAGTGTCGGTGTTCCGACTAAACATCCACTTTCCAAATCCGATTGAGCAAAAATTCTCCTAAATAGGTACACATTGGAAGGAAGTTTCGGAGTAGTGGTCCGGGTCGTGCAGGTTCGTCTGCTGAGGATGTGTGTAAAAAATGGTCTGCGATTTTGTAGCTGCTGTGTGGAGTACAGATGTATCTGCAGGCGATATATCTGGTGGAAAACGGGATGCTTGTACAGCTGGCAGACTACGCGAAACCGTACGTACTTCGAGGCCTTCGTGCTTCTGTCTTGAAACACAGTGGAACGATGGGGGTACCGCTACTCGCTTGCCCTGCCTCATGTGGAACCTAAGTTGGTATGTCAGTTGGCAGGGTGTACTTTCTCGGTACACCCGGTGTGGAAAAACGTTGCTAGGTCCGGTTGATAACGGCGTAAATGTTTTTGAAAACGGAGTCGGGAAAATTGGTGGTCTTAGCGGTTGACGGCACAGGTGACGGAGGTTTGGGGGTTGATGAAGGGAATGGAGATGTGCGCAAACCGTGGGGGTGACAATCAACTACCAGTGTGCTGACATAAAAAGTGGTATCCCAGCAATACGTCAGTACCACGTATTCCGGATTCATATCTCCTAGGTAGCCGGAAAATTTGAAGTTGGTGGGGGGGGCTGTGTGTGTTGTTTGGGGATGAGGTGTATATTCAAATGCATCTCAAGTCACCACCACACATGGGTGTGTTGTCAGCCGTCATATTTCTGATTGTCTGCTTGGCTTTCATCAAGAGGGCGTTTGGTATAAACCCAAACCGTAAAATTCGTGCAATGCGACATCCTGTGCTAATGAGAATTTTGACTTGGCACAAAAATTTTCTATTTTGATTTCTGCTTGGACTAAAAGTTTTATCGGGGGTAAGCAAAGCGAAGGGTCTGGCGAAAATTAGTATTCTTTCCAGCTTTCACACGAACCCTTTCTTTTTTAGCACAATATTCCAAGCGGAAAGTGGGAGTGGTGGGTGGAGGACCCGAAAATTTTCCGTGGACCGACCAAAAAGGCAGATGAGCAGGGGGGGCAGGGTTGATCAGGTCCATCTGTACATCAGCCCAGAGGTCCGTGCCCTCGGACATCGGGCTCACCTACTCCAGGTCTGAACCGGCCGAAAAGCAGGTTATCGGCCTTTTGGAGGTGTACATGGTATTCAACGTGCGCAACGCCATGCGGGACTCGAATTCGGATCTGATGTTGCATCACCCTCCCTTCCCGAAGCCGGGGTGTCCTCCTCCGTACAAGATATTTTGAAACTCACTTTATGGCTGTTGAGAAAAGTGACCCTTTTCACCGCAATTCATACCGCGATGGCGTTGGCTTGGGCGGGGAGAAGGAGACATTGGACACTTGGATAATCGATCCACACAGCAAACACCAAGACTTGTGTCGCAATTCTGGGTACCGGCGGTACCCCAATTTACCGTCAAACCGTCGAGGTTAACGGGTATCCCATCGACCATGCTCGGTGTATCGGGGTTGTTCCGATGAGGATCGCGAAGAGGATGATCCGCTTCACAAATGGGATCGTGAGGTCTCGCGATAAGAGTCATGCTTCTTGGCAGGGGCACTGGGTGACCACATCCAAAATGGTGACCCGATTACCGTGAATTGCCCGACTGGCGTGAAATTCCGAACACGTGATGAGGTCGATCCACGCGGCATCATGATTTAGGCAATCCAGAGACATATGTCCCAATGTGTTGCACAAAAAGCACACTTTGTCCGTGGATTGACCCGAAGAACGTGGATACTGCTTTTTCTGCTCCTGTTGTTGGTGAAGTGGGCGAAACTGGTGATCTTTGCATTCACCGACCTGGCCGGTTATCCAGCCGTTGGGTGCACTTCAAACACGGATTGAAAATTTGACCCAAAAAGTTGTGATGGTTTCAAATGCTTGGAAACACAATTCCAACTTTGGTCAAGGTTCATTGCATGTCGCGACAACTCCTCACGGTGGATATGCTTACTGAGGCTAGGCGTTAAACGTATGAGATCGTGTCAAACTAGTCACTTCAGTTCATCCAGTTCAGCGGCAAGTCCGAACTTTTTGGCACACCAAAGATCAATGGACTTCCAATTGCGGTCGGGTGGGACACATTGCTGCCACTTGGTTTCCAGGGCAACCTTAGCGACAAAACTTGAACTGGTGGAAGCGTATTGCTCCACCAGGTGATCAAAGAAAACGCGGTTGCGAAATACAAGTTGTCGCGCACGTTCATTTTTCTCCCTCGGTAGGCAATCGATGAACTCCATCTCGATTACCTCAGGGTTTGTGCCCTGGGTTGGTCAATTATAATGCCCAGTAGTACTCCCAGTCCCGGAAAAAATGTCTCCATGTGGTAGGATCACGTGCCATTGGGGTTTCACCTTGTTCGCGATTGCGATTGTGCCCTTGAAAGCTTTCTGAGGAATCCGTTGACACTCCCGGGTGTGCTCGAGCACCAAGTATATCCTTACAGGTTTCCTGTCGGAAGCGCAAAATGTCTGGTGAATGTGATTTCACATGCCGGAAATACCGTTGTAAACCAGGGTGTTCACCCGTAATACAGGGACTCTCCGGTGAGGGGGTGTGCCGCACATGGGACATGGGACCCACTGCCGGTGTACAGGTTTGGCTTATTGCACGCACAAGCATAGAATGTTTTATTTCTTGATGGAGACTCGGCAGAATTGTGAATGGCTCCGAAAACTGGGTGGGTGGTGTGGCAAAGGTTAGTGGTGGCACTATTTGCAGAATTGCGGATTGTGGCCCACGGGACACTGGTGGTGGTGGTGCGTTCGAACCAGGAGCCGGGTTTTGAACACACGACTCTGAGACATTTGGCGCATCTTCAAATGCATATTGCCGAATTGCGGTGAGAATCCTGTTGTTGGTTAGACAAATTGTCCAAACCCACAGACAATTCATGCACATTTGGTTCCAATTTCTGAACAAGCTGGAGATGACAACAACTACGGTCAACCTCTTGCTCCAAAGCATGAATACGTTTGTGGTACCGGGAAAAGTCATCAAAATGCGGAATCGTATCGGTAATTTCGTTGAGGTTATGGACAACTTCCCCACGAGACTCGTCCAATAATTGGAGGTGTCCTGTTAATTTTCTTACAGCATTTGAGATAATCTGCAAATGTGGTGCCAATGTGGTGTTCGGTGAGGTGAAGGTTGCAACCAGTGGAGGGTTATCCGAAAACACGGTTGTACCACCAACAGACGAGATTCCTGGTTGTGACTTATCCATCAACACAAAATCTCGCTCATCCAACCTGATAATCTCACTTTCTGTTTATCGGACATTCCGATTCACGGACTCCTCAAGCTATAATAAGCTGTTGCAGAAATGTTGCGAGTTTTTCTGATTATTGGTGCACATTTTGTCATGAAATGCTTTGAATGACAAAGCATCTCGGTCATCCGGGAACGGTAAACCTCCAGGATACGACTGTGTTTCTGTTACCTTTGTAGACACCGATGCATACCGGGTCTGGATCACCTCAATAGCAGATAGATTACGGCTAATGTCACTAATTCGGTTGGAAAGTGCGGAATAGCTTTGTTGAAAGCCAGTAACGGCCGTGTTAATGCTGCCAATGTCGGATTGCAACAGAAACTGCAGGAACCCTGCCGTTGTTCTACATCCGCCACTTTTACGCTCAGATTGGCTAATCCAACCCGATTCGCGTCACAATGGCAGATTTTCTGCTCCAAACGGGATATCCGTTCCTCTAACTGCTGCAAATATGAGCAGGGAACGAAATTCTCATTGTCTTGTGACTGAAAATGCCGGAACGTTTCCGTTTCAACACACAACTGCATAATGCTGTGTTGCGATTCGTGTTAAGTAGTGGACAAAGTAGTGAATTGTTCAATTGGCCAAATCCACCAATGTTGGATGTTGCAGACGAGGAATATCGCGCATGCAACTGTTGCTGCAAATGCAACCATAGATGAACAGGAGTCTATTTGTGATGATAATTGCTGTAGTGTGTCATGCAAGTGCAGAAACTTAGAGTCACTCTGCGCTGCCGCTTCATGCATGCATTCACTAAGTTACCAGAAGTTTTGCGGGAGATTTTGGTACCTTTTGTCAACACCTGTCAATACCGAAAGTTTGCAAGGTCAATACCTGCACTTTCGAAAAAAATATTCGCCAACTTCCAGTAAGTCATTTCAGCAGTATTCCAGTTTCGTGAAGATATATTTTTGGCTGTACTCATCAAACTGAAGGCCATTATTCAGTGCGGTTGCACAATCCGCAACGGAATGTTGCACATTGTTGCACTGCCTCACAAGGAGGTGATCACCTGGAAGCCGAGCAACAATATCCTGCACATCCTCAGCATTGAGGACCTTCCCGGTGCCCTCCCCATAGCCATTCATGGTTTGGGATGCACCAGAGAGTTCTGGTACCTGTAGGCAAGTCTCTGCAAAGTCATTGCGCCTGCAAAGGCAGTGCGGGGTAACACCCAAGACCAGTTGGTGGTGACAAAGCTCTGTAAGGGTTTGCCGGTGGAAGTGCGGGTGTTGGCTGAAAGAAAAACACGAAGTTTCCAGCCCACCATCACCAGAGAATCCCGGTAGAGGGGTCACCACGGGTCTCTCCGGTGTGAGCAACTGAACCGTTTTTGCAGACAGAGGCGAAAGCCCACTGTCAATGATGACAAGTGTTGCCAATCTTGACAACTGAACCAATTGGGCTTCATCGGCATGGGAACTGGAAGTGCTTTCACATAAACGCTTCCAATCCCGAGTTTATTGCTCAATGTCTTGCAATGATGCCTGTAACAAGGAATAAATTAATTGAGAGTTGAGGCCTGTGCTTTGCATCTTTCTGATAGCAAATAAAGCAAAAACCCACAAAAATAAGCAGGTGTGCTGGCACCAGAGGGGCTGTAACTGATAATACCGTACAGAGCCTCCCGGATGCTGCACGTCTGCTAAGACGTGGGCTAGAAGCCGGGAACTGAAGTTGCAACCGTGTAATAACAGTGCACTGGTCCTCCGCTCCCAGTCAACCACAGAGAATTCTTTGTGTAAAGTTGGTGTAGGAATCGTAACAAATCTACTACCAAGTGTACGTCTTATTTTCAAATTCCCCCCAAAATTCTTTGCTTTCGCCTTGTCGCACCTACTTGGGGTCTTAAAATAAGAGTAAAAAAAAACCCCTTTTGAGCTTCCCTGCACGGCAGACACAAAGCACAGGGAAGGAAACAAATGGAGAAAATCAGAGTTCAGTCTCTGGACTGAGTTTATAAAATATATAAAAGAATACCACCTGTGGATAGAGAAAGGGGGTGTGAGAAGATCCTAATAGGATCTGCTCTCATGCCTGATTCCTCATCGGAATGACAGAGAGCATACGCCTGGAACACATTGTGGGGGGAAGCGAATGGGTGGGGGCTGAAAAAAACGTGGTTTTTCTTACCTACCCTCGACAACAAGAAACCTCCTCCGTTTCAGAGGTACCTATACGACCTGTATCTATACCTAGTGCGAATAGATATCAGCCGATCGGCTTTCTAACAAAAGGCGATGTCTCCGTTGGGCCATGGGTTTCTCGATAGAGCTGGACACCGATAGGTGTGAGGGAGGATGATTACTCGACGTAGACACCGGTACGTGTGACACACGCTGAGAAGAGGTATTACCGGTAGGGTGAGACAACGTGGAATGTATACCCCGTTGGGGTTGTGAATGCTCACTAGAGCTGGTCAATGATGCCGAGTTTCAATTTCTTGTAGTGAACCAATCAAAGCAGCGTGGCCAATTGACTTTGGCGTTGTGTTCTGCATTTTTGCATGAAAAACAAAAAAGCCAACAGCAAATTCAAGTGTAAAATGGGGATGCAAGTGCAAAAGGAGAGGAAAGTAAAAAAAGTAAGCAAAACCCTGAACTCTGAGGGTTGAAGCAGCGGATACTTCTCAGAGCCTTCAAAGGACGTGTCTTTGCATACAGCTTTGGCCGTAAACGGCTTGTATTGCCTGAAATCGCCCATAGGCGTGGCGCCACACGACCGTTTGCGGTCAAAAGGATCGGAAACCTAAGAAGTTACCAAGTGTACGTCCAACACTGCTTTCCTCGCTTTCACTTTTGTTGCGCGGCCTACTTATTTGGTGTCCATTCCCACATGCCCCCAAATAAGCCCATTTCACTTGATGATATCACATGTTGCAGCAACAAGGTTGTTAGTCAGACAGAATAGAAGCGGCCCCTTCCAATATCTTTAAAAAACCCGTTCAGGGCCATAAGCGCAGACACCATTGCTTCTATCACAAAATATTTTTTGGCAAAACACTGGGTGACCCCTCAGGGTTTGGTTTACTCAAAAAAATAGGACTTTCTGCCCAAGAAGTTTGTGAAGTTGGTCAGCGGAAGGGGGTGGAAGCTTTTGCAGCCCATTATCAAAGACTTGTTGTCCAAGGGGCTTTGGAGAATGCCCTGGCCCCCCAAATTTCAGTGCACAATCAGGCCTCACAATGGCAAAGTGCGTGCCCAGAAGTGTCTCGGACTTCCCCGAGGCAATCCGACCAGGGAGGAAGGGACACCGGGGGCGAAGCACAAAGACATTGTGGCTTGACCCCCGCGCGCATGTCTAAAAATTTGTCCTCC
>CAAHFI011445295.1:0-10835 GCA_900893395.1 Euglena gracilis
AACTGTGAAGAAAAAGAAGATAAACCAAGAGAAGAAGAGTAATGAAATGAAGGTGTCAGGGTCCTGTGGTGTTTTGTGAAAAAAACACAGGACCCTGTTGCTGTGAATTGCAACGTTCGCCTTCGCTTTGTTGCAATGTTCGCCTTTGCTTTGGCGCAGTTCAAAAAGGTTGTTTTGTTTGTTTGTTTTTTGCCGAGGGGGCTTTGAAGACGGCTTTGTTGGGCAGTTTGGGAAACACTTTTAGTGCCACAGGTGGGCACTAGTTTTGGTGTCAACGGTTTCTTTTCTTGGGGGTTTCAAAAAATTACACTCCATTTCTTTCAGTTCCTTGTGCAAAAGGTTTCCGGAAAGGGACAATCCCGGCATTTTTTTCGAACGCCTCAAAAGTGCGCACTTCTTGGGCAACAAACCATTCAGCGTGCAGAGCGTTCTGGCAACTTGCAACTCGCTCCAACGTTGACTTTCATTGTGTCACACGTACGGTTACGTATGACACAATTTTTTTCATTTGACACGGAACCCAGGTTTGACCGGGGTGGTTGTCAATGACGATCGCGCTTTCCTAAAATGACGACCAAATTACAGTGGTCAAAATGACAATTCCATTCCTGGGGGCAGCATTTATGCTCTAAATGGTCTCGTCGCAACATTTTTGGCAAAACCGATGTAAATACAGGTGGCCGTTTAAAAGTTTAAAACTTAATATGTCGGCATTAAAAGCGACAGACATTAAATACGTTTTTGTCCCGGAAGTTGACGGTTTAAATCCGCCTCCGTGGTGGCAAAGAAAAATTTCTTGTCGCTTGGGTTACGGAAAAAAAATAAACCCTGCGCGTCAATTCGGCCGGACTGAAAAGCTTTTAAACTGAGAGTTTTTGCGGCATTGATAGGTGACCTGGAAAATACTGATGGTCTTGGCCAACGAGTGAAAAAAAAACCAAAAAAGCCTAAAAAAGCAAACGTGCGAATGATATATTTTTTTGTACTTTTTCCTTGACACAAACTCTGTTCGGAAATTGCAACCACACACACACACACACACACACACACACGCGCGCGTTCGCTGTCCCCACGGAAACGCTGCCACGTGTTGGAACGCCGCCTGAATGGGTCACCAAACGGGGGTTCACCAGCCGCGCGTTGAGTCAAAGCACTGGGAATTTTGAAGGCGGGGGCAGGGGTTTTTTCAAGACGGGGGGGCCGCCCGTGGGGGGGGGGGGGCACTTTTACCAAAAAAAATGGCGAAAAAAAGCCAAACACAGGGGGTAAATTCAGCTTGGTTGCCGTGAAACCTGCCATGCCCCCCATATAAGACCATTGGTGTAGGAACTGGGGGGCGGGGGGGGGGCGAACGCCCCCCCCCGATATTTTTTCGCCCCCCAGAAAATTTTCAGAAAAGTTGTCTCCCCCCCCGACGCCACCCCCGTTTTTTAATGGTAATTTTTAAACACCAGTTCCAATCTCCTCAGGCCGATGAAAAAGTTTTTGGCCCCCAAGAATGTGCTGCCAACTGTTGTTGCATCATCAACGTGTGTGGTTGAGGGGGAACCCCAATGACCTCAAGAAGAACATGAAGATCCTCCTACAGGCCCAACTACAGCCCAGACAGCCAGTGTGGCCTCGTCTTTTATCAGTCGTTTAAAAAATAGTTTTAAATCAGTTTAAAACCGTCGTCGAAAATCAAAAAGACGGGTTTTCGACAGTATGGAAAAAGACATAGGGGCCGGACATCTTGCCGGCTAAGGGTGGCCATCCAGCGTTCGCCCTGGGGGAGTTTTCCGGCTAAGGGAGGCCATCCCAGCGGTCGCCCTGAGGAGCTTCCTTCACCAAATTCCAGTGTTGAAACGACTTTGGCACAGTCCTGGAGCTAAGAAAATTTTGTGTTCGCAGTTAGGAAAGGGGTCCAGCCGAAGCCGTCATCATGTTCAAAACAGGGGGGTCTTTGGTGCAAAAATTTCTTCCCAATGCCACCAGCTTGAAATCCCAGTTTCTCTTCTTCCGAAAAAAGTTTTTTCACCGAAAATCCCCTGGCACCCGGGCTCTACGAGGGGGGGGGGGGCAAACCCACCGCTCACCACGCCACAAAAAAAATTGGCGGAACCCCTCCCCCACCACGGTAAGCCGTGGTGGGGGTTGGAACCCCAGGTTGAGGGGATTCCCGAACAGCCCTGCCTGACACTGGGGGGGTGCCAGTTTTCAGATCATACTCCAAGAAGAAAACCCTTTTGACAGAGAAAAACTTCAGGAAGACAAAGGCTGGAAACACAGGCACAACACAGGGAGAAAACCAAAAAAAGAAAGTGCACAATTAACAACAACAGAGTCTGTGTTTTTTCTGCAAAACACCACAGGACCCTGACAACAGCTGCCAATACCTTCACTTCTTCTTCTTCTTTTTGTAACTTCTTTGACTGAACTTCACGTTCTACATGTAGAACCTGTGAGTGGAAGAATCATACATGAAAACAAACACAACATGGATGACGGACAAATGGGACGGAAAAAAGAACAATGACAAATCTGGCAAAAATCCAGAATGAAGCCATATGTTCTAAGATGAAAAGCACACAATGCCAGGTGAAAGCACTCCCAAAACACAGGTCAAAGACAGAGCTGCAGCAAGTGTTCTCTGTGAAATGGAAGCAAAGTTCCTTCATGTAAAACACCACCGGAAAACGATATGGACCAGCAGAAAATGATAGAAAAACAGAACGCACAATAGAAGACCTGCCACACAAGAGGGTGGCACTCAAAATTGTCACCCAGCGGAGCGTATTTTGGAAAAAAATGGAAAATTCTTGAAAGTGGTCTAGATGCACCAGAAAAGACCATGAGAACAATTCTCAAAAGTCACCTTCAGGGGGCATACCTGCTTCGAAGTTCAATAAATCCTGCATCAATATATTCCTTATCCTTCAAATAGTTGGATTCTGAGTTCCAGACAAAGAATAAGAACGAATTTCAAGGGGGAGAACCACACCATTTGTTGTTTTTTGCGCAGTAGACTACCTACGGTGGTGGGCGAGCCGAGTCCACCGACCAGTGGCACAGCCTACTGGATTTGACCGGTTCCGAGGTGAGGTGATGTACAGATGGGTTGTGCCCATGGTTCAGGGGTAAGGTGGTCAGGTGAACCCGGAATCGGCCATGTAGGGGCCAGGGTCCGAGGGGTGAGGTGCAGGGAGCAGGCGGGGGTGTTTACATGGTGTTCGCCCTGACCCTATTTTACTCCGTGGCATATGGGGTGTGGGTGGTGAGATCCACGTCGCCTGATGGCTCCGCCACTGCCCCCAAGCCAGCTGGCGAGCCAATTCTCTTGCCAAACGTTAGACTGAGCGCTTGCCACACCATGGCCTCTGACGATCGTCGTTGAGGAACATCGGTCTGCGCCAACACAGTGCGGAGGCACTTGGACATGAATCCTGCCGCTCGCTCCCCCATCCCTCCAAAGCAATCCACCAGTTTTGGACACAAGAAAGAAACCGGTGGTGGGCGAACCGAGTCCACCGACCAGTGGCACAGCCTACTGGATTTGACGAGTTCAAGAGTGAGGCTAAATACAGAAGAAAGAGTCTGTGCGAGGTGCGGGGGCAGGTAAGAGGGGTGAGCTTAGCGAAAGGATCTCGACATGCTGCCGGTCATTTGTAATACTGTTCACGACCACCGCAATTCTGATTGGTCGTTGAGCTCTGCGTCGTCGAGCTTGCGAGAGCAAGGCGTGTCTTTCCCAACACTTATCCACCGACTGGGGCCGCATCCTTCTGTATTTGAGATCTGGATTGGATGGACGGGCCCTTCGTTTCCTACTGCACCAGGTTCGGGTCAGGATTTCAGGTGCGCTTGAAGAAGTTGTATGGTGGACCTGGCTGGCACTTGGTTTGAGGTCCCTCTCGGGCGTTCCACCCCCCTTCGATTGTGTGTGACTTCTGCACCTCCATGGTGGACGTCCGGAGAGAGTTCTCGGCTTTTGGTATTCGATTTCGGGTGTTTGGTTGTGGTGCTGCCTCGGGGCTATGAATACAGTAGGGTTTATGAGATTCAGGGAGGCTATGGTCAGCGAGCTCTTCGGGGCATTGTCCCCAAACCAATTGTCGTCCAACCTCCCGGGCCAGAGTCATGCTTATCCTTGCCAGCAGGTCCCTCGACGCCCCTCCTCTCCCAGGCGTCGTGTTGGCCTTCTAACAACTTGATGCAGTTACCAACAAAGGTGAGCGCACCATCCCCCATGCCACCATAACAGTCCAAGACAAAGGGAATGAACGTCCAGCCTCTTCGTTGGCAACCATCTCCATACTTCTTTATCTTGTCCTGCTCCTGTGCCTCATGCCACCTGCCAATATTCCTACGATCCCCGATCGCCAGATCCGCGACAGTAAAATTAGGTATTGGCACTGCCCATCCCTTGTTCTGCAGTGTATTTTTCACGAAAGGAAGTACACCAAGTACACCAAGCACTGGAATACGTTTGGAAAGATTATCCTGAAGTTGAGGAATGGATGCTGCCGTTCAAGAACACCTGGTCCCGATGATCAAGTTGGAAGTTCAAGTTCCAAAACACAAAACCTGCTGTCCAGTTCGAGATCAGAACACTTCCAGCTGGCTGTTTGACTTGCAGACGAAAGTTGACAAGAAGATGATGATCTATAAATTGGTTCTGCTGCTGTTCACCTTCACCAGCTCTTGGCAGGTGAATTCCCCCTCCCCTCTCTCCCCTCCTGGCCCCCCTCCTGTCACTGCACTCCCTGGGCTAGTGTTGTCCTTACACGATGCCTTGCTTTTCCTTCCCCAAACAAAATCATTTTACAGCACATCCACACCCAGCGACCCAACATTCACCCACAAATCTTTCATCATCCAATTTCTCCCCCACACCCCCCTTCCCCATTTCACTGCCAAATGCCCCCTCCTTTCTTCCACATATGGGACATTCTTCCACCACTCCCAGTGGAATCTTGCCGACCACTGTTGTAAACAATCTCCCTTTCCCATTTACACACCTTCCCCCACAACATTCCTGCGCCATTTGCCACACCCTTCCCCTTGTCCCATGTGTTCCCCCAGGGACCTTGGTGCACTTTCTCCCCATTCCTCCCAAACCGAAAAATATTGGGGGGTTTTCCTTTCCCAAACACCTCCACAACATCGCAAAAATGGGCCACTTGTCCTGACTGCAAAAAAGACAACCCCACACACCTCCCTAAACCTTTCCAGGCAAACCCCTACACTTCCCGAACAAAAATGGATTCTTCTCTGCGGCGACATTCAGCCAACCCCGGGCCAGTGTCCTCAGCCAGCTGCCCTTTTCCAATACCTATCCGCGGCAACTGACACCTTGGCGTGGTCACGCGGCACCTGGGGCGTCTTCCCCAGCAGGACAAGTACCAGCCCACAACCTTGGTGCACTGTCCACCCTCACATGGGACAACCTGGCGCTTCCCCTCGGCCTACGCTGCTGCCCGGCCGCACCAGCCCCCCGCACGCAATCACGGCTGTTTACCTCTCCAACAAGTCTTCCCTTCCAAGATATCTAGGCCCGCCGTCCCCTCTCCCCGCATGACAACTTGCCCACCACCGCACTCACTACCCAGCCGGCTTCATCCCCACGGACGTCTACCCTTCGCCGCCTCTCGAAAAGTCAAGGAGACGAGAACGACCATCCACCCTCCCGCAATACACTGTGGGCCTAGCCGGTCGTTTGTCAAAACTTAACCTCCCCCATCCAATATCCAGGAAGTGTATGTACCATATACTCCGGATTATGTTCAATGTCCTCCTAGATCTCCAAACTGCATCGCTTCTGCACCTTACCATGGGTCGCCTTATCTCTCTCCTAAACTCCGTCCTCTCCCTCAACTGGCTTCTTATACTCACCCTGAAATATTACAACGATGCCACCTGTGCTCCCCCCTCAAAAGAACTTGCAGAACGCGGGCTTGGACAACGCGGCTCCTATCCCATCCCGACCCATATTTGGGACATTGTTGTCCCCCCCAGCCTCATCCACACCCTCCTCTACCATCCACCACCACCATCTCTTCAGCGACGCCCCTCCCCACTCACTTTTGTCCTTCTCCACTCTTTGGCACGGGACAAGTTCTTCTTCCCCTGCCAAGATCTTCGGGGGACTTCCACCCCTCCTCCAACATGGCCTCTTTTATCCACCCCAAAAACAGCAGTTAAAGTCAGCTTTATTGCCGATTTGCGATGGCGAACGCATTCTCCAACCCTCCACCATTCCACCTCCCCTCCCTTCCCCAAATCTCCCACACCATTTCAAAATTCCCCCCCGGCACACTGTGGGCTGCCACCATCGACCTCACCAATTTCTTTTGGAGTCTCGAACTTCCTCCTTCCGCCAAGCACGCCTTCCGCACCTCCTCCTTCTACTTCCCCTGCCTTCCCTTCGGCTGGAACATGTCCCCATACTAGCCCAGCTTAGTGTACGTCCCCTGACTCTATTCCCACTGCCTGTCGGCCTACTTACACCCTCCCGTGGAACAGAACCAGGAGAGTAACAAAAAAGAAAGTCTTTCACTTAACTATTAGTTTTTATTGCCTTTGGGCTTATGCAGAGCACAAGGCAAACCAGAGGGTTTCTTTGGAAACTAGTTCCACAAGTGTTCTCCTATCGGAGTGTTGAATTGAAATTGCCTTTGATCAGGCTTTGATGAGAAGAATAAAATAATACCACCTGTGAAAGGGAAGGCAGATCCGAGATAGGATAGGCTATTCCTAATTCTGCAATTTGTATTGCAGAACATGGAATAGTACTATCTGGCATGACATTGTACATTCTGCAGTCTGCTGCTATGCACAGTGCCATGTTCATGCTGCCTGGTACACATCCCCTCCCAGGGCTTTGCCCGATTTCCTTACTGGACCAGGCCAGCAAGGATTCAAGCATAGCTCTAAGACTGGAATGTACACCAGGAAAGCATATCTTGGGTCTGCTTCTCCATCACAAGGTAAAAAACCAGAAAGGGAAGGAAGAAGAGAGGGGAACCCAAAACCCAAAACGCGCAAAAGAGGTTACCCGCTTATGCGGCTAACTACTTATTGCGGTAAAGGGGTGGAAGTGGAAGAGCCCATTGGAAAATGGGCTGGAAGGTTTCCATTCCAGAAAGTCCCATCCCCCGGTTTGGGGTGTGCCTATGGCACTTGGTGGTCTCATTCCATAATCGGAAAAGATTGAAGGTAGGGTGTGGAAGGAGGGGCACCTGGCCAGTCATACCTGACCAGGGAAGAAAGCCTATTTACAAAACCAACTGCCGGCGACAGCGTTTTGCCGGGGGGGAAAGGAGAGAGTGGGGGCTGGTCTAAAGACCTTACAAAGAATTTTTGCTGTCTGGCAGTCTTATGGGGGCCTTAAGGCCGAAAAGTAACAAGTTGGCTATTATTACGGTGTGCGCGCTGTACGCTGTGCGTCTTCTTACTGCGGCATATACCGCTAGTGAAGTCTTCACGTGCAGCGCGAGCACGATGTTGTCGATGGGGTATCCCCAGAGGCGTATACCTCATAATAGCGGGCAGTAGCCCTAAAAACTGTAGATTTGGCATTTGTGCCTTGGGTGTGCAGCCTGTAGGCTGAAGGGTTGGCATTAGCCAAAATAATGGGGGGTAGGCTTTATCGCCCAGAAACATTGCCTTGCGGAATATGCATGGCACAAAATACTACTGGGTGTATACCCGAATCAAAAATTTCGGCATATTGCCAAAAAGATCATACTGAGGTGTACAACCGCAGAAAAAATGCGGAATTGTGGCAGGCTGCTGCCAAATTCACAGAACAAACTGTGGTTGGTGTGGCTTATACCACTTTGAAAACCGCAAATGAACTGTGAATGCACATAAAAGGATGGAACATTGTTCCAGTGCGGTGAAATTCATCACAAAAAGCTGGATTTCACCATTTTTGAGCTATGGTTCTTATAAACCTTGCAGAATGACACCATTGGTGTTGCACATGATGACCATTGGGTCCTCCGAATTATATCGGTAAGGGGATCCCACTGAATAAAGTGGGGGGGTCCGAATTATATCGGTAAGGGGTCCCACTGAATAAAGTGGGGGGGGGGGGGCAAGAATGCCGTTAGTGTGGTAAGCAGAAAAAAATACTGCAAATATGACAAAATCTCATCATTAGTGACTATGCCACTGAGAAATACTGACTTTTGTCAGATTTTTAGGGAAATCCCTATCAGGATTTAGGGCAGAAATGCAGATTCTGCGTCAAAGTTGCATTTTTGTAACCAAAAGTGCAACTTTGTTGCATTTTGAGTCATTTAAGACTGCAAATTTGCCAAGTGCACATAGTGCTTGTTGAGAGTGTCCAATAACACTGCATGTTTGTGTTGTAAGATTTTGGGATTTGGGTGTCTAATAACACCACATCACCCAAAAGCTGTAAAATTGTGCAAAAATATCGCAAAAAAAGCAAAAATACGCTTGAAAATACAAGTAAAACATGTCTATGACATCTTGAGCAAAGGAAAAATTGCCATTATCAGCATATCCCTTTGCATTCCACTCTGGCATAGTGCCTCATGGTCACTCCCATTAGGGATATGAGTGCCAGAATAGGGAAAAATCACCAAAAATTGCAGAAAATCAATGATTTAAATGAAAATTTGCACATAAGTGCTCCTAAAAATGATTCTAGTGAGTCGAAATGACTCCAAATTGTGGGCTATAGCCCTCTGAACTGTACCAGGCCTAATAGCCCATACAGAGGGGGCAATGGGCAGAATGCTGCCAAAGGTACTAAAAATGGCCATTAGCCAACTGGTAACCAATGGTAATTAGCCATCAGAAACGATGTAGGGAACAGTATAGAAGCCTTTCAGGCTGATTTGCCAGTCTGGTACACGATCGTACAAGATCTGGCTAAAAATTTGGTTTGGCCAATTGGCTGGGCTTAATTCAAATTTTTCACGATCTCCTCAAATAAGAGTACCGTGCAGAGTTACAGCGATCTGATTGCACGCTGGACGGCTCATCAACGAGCTTTCGAATGAGGGGTAACATGGCCTATCGGCCAGCTACAGGCGCTGAGATACGTCTTTGATCTTTTGCCTGTGTGAGTGAGCTTTTGCTATAAGCTCCCATAATTTATTCTACAAAGACAACTTTTGGTTTCTATCTCATAGGCACTACTACATACAGTCAAAACCTCATGGCACGAGGTGCCAGAAATTTTGAAGCTTTTGTGGTGGTTTTGAGGCTATGCCAAAGTGACACTTATGCAAATCTGCATAAAACTAGCCTATTTGGCTTGTTTTGGCCAATTCAGCCACTTTCAGCCATGTAATATGGCTTTTTGTGCCATTTTTTGAGGTCCTATGGACTTTTCACTTTATAAATGGATTGTGGACCTTTGGTCCTTTGGTCCTTGCATTTTGTGCAAATTGGTCCTATGGACCATGGACCACATGGTAATGGCCCATAGGCCTTGCACATCATAGGGTGTATTGGTCACATAGACCTAAGGCTAAGTGGTCAAGTCCACAAAAATGCATGTTTGAATGAATTTTCTTCATTTGGGGGGGGGCAACTATGTTGCATATTTTCTCAGGAATTCAACTTATTTCCCTATCGGGATTCACTTCTGCAATAAGAAAAAGGCCATTTTGTTCACAAAATAGCTGTTCTTCACAAGCTGTGCAAGTTCATGGGAAAAATGCAGTATTTGCAATGTATCCCAAAAACTTATCACACACCTTGTGTTTTTGCAAATAACTTTGAAGTGAGCACAATTGTGCGCTTGAACGATCAAAACACCTTTGGTGTTTGCCAATTTGACCAACAAGTTCGTGGTCAAAGAGGGGGGGGCGGCTACTTTTGTTGCTGAAGTAAACCAAATCTGCATTTTGAGCATGTGGTTTACATATCAACAACAAAAATGCCATCATGAAATATGTACACAAACATCTTTGGGACCTATTCCCAAAAGAATATGGTTGGGTTGGGCAGATACCCATTTGTAAGATATACGCAATTATGCGAGATTTGTGCTATGCACGGGTGGGGGGGGGGGGGGCGCATCTTGTGGGGGGGGGCTGTTTGCGGCTGCGCACCATGCGCGGTGGGGAGGTGCGCTATGCGCGGTGTGCAAAACAATTATGAGCGCCATGCGCGTGGGGAGCGCAATATGCGCGGGGTGTGAGCGCCATAGGCGCGGTGGTTGGGGGCGCCATAAGCGCAGGGGGGGGCATTATGCGCAAGATTTGCGCTATGCGCGAGGTGGGTGGCGCCATAGGCGCAGCGTCTGTGCTGTACGCACTTTGCGCAATATGCGCAGGGAGGCGCCAAAGGCGCGGGGGGTGGTGGGTGCCATTGGCGCTTGAGTGGCGGGGGCGCCATAGGCGCGGGGGTGGTGGTTAGTTTTGGTTTCAGTTATTTCCTTTTGTGTTTGGTTGTTGGTTGTGTGGAAATTTCTCCCAGAGTGCACACCTTGGGGGAGGTGCTGAGTAGTTGTCCTTGTCGCGCATGTTGGTCTGGGGGGGGAGTGTGTAAGAAAAATTGTATGCGAATTTGAGCTGCGGGGGTGTACAGGATTGTCTGCAATCGACAACCTGGTGGATAACGAAAAATGAAAGCAGCTGGGCGACTACTCGACACCATTCGAATTTCAGGCCTTGGGCTTTCGTCTTGGAACCCAGTGAAACGATGGGGGGTTAAGCTACTTGTTACCCCTACCGCATGTGGAACGTTTGTGGATATGCGGTGGGTAGGGGGGGCACTTTTCTTTACCCGGGTTGAAAACGGTGTTGGTGTTGTTGAAAACGGTGTTGCTGTCATCGAAAACGGTATGTAAAGTGATGATGTAGTGGAAGTTT
>CAAHFI011445525.1:0-10479 GCA_900893395.1 Euglena gracilis
GGGGGGGGGGGTGGCAAATTCAAAACTTCCTCCCATCTGGGGAATTGCCACCCTTTCCTTTGCAATAAAATGAAAAATTTTTCTCCCACGAAACTGATTTTTCGCTGTGTCCTGGCTAGATCAACCCCCCTGTGGAGGTCCAAAAGCCTCCAACAGATGATGAGTCTGTTTTGGAGCTCTTTCACAGATAGCTCTGAGAGCGGTGTTGAATCTCCCATGGTGTTCTCTAGAAAGTCAGTGGGGTCCCAAAAGTGGGCATACTTGCAGACATTGGAATTCCATTTCCTTTTCAATGGTGCCAGAAGAGGTGAAAACCTCAATGACCCAAACCCTGGGGGTAATAAGGCTGCTGCATATGCATTTCTTGCAGTATTGATTCTATGAACAGCAAGATCAAGGATGGCTTCAGCCATCCTGTGGAGTGTGCAGTCCTGCAGGGGCACCCCTTTGTGCAACAACTGGCCCACCAATGTCCTGAAGGCTGAGCCATATCTTTTGACATTTCCCAGATTTGTTATGTAAGTGTCGATACTGGACATCGAAACTTCCTGGGATTGTAATATTTGCCTGACACAATCAAGCAGGCCAAATTCCACCTTGGGGGGGCATCTCCTCCCCCCAGCAGTTGGTGAACAGACCCCACTGGGGGCGGGGGTATCAGCAAAACGTTGCTGCCTGGCTGCCTGATTTACATTAATTGGCACCAACATGATGTCGAAGCCCAGTGGGGTACGATCAACAGACAAATCAGGTATGGGTTTAGCATTAATCTCTGAACCCACTGGGGGATGATGCTCCAGGGAGGGTTGGCATAAACTGATGGGAGACCCCTCAAATCTGCCTTCAGAGCATCCACCAACAAAGCCCCTTGGTGGGGGTATCGGCAAATGAACTTGGGGAATTTCTTGTTGCTGGGTGTGCAAAACATGTCCACCTCTGGGGTGATATGGTTTTTGAAAAATTTCAGAATCTGGTGAAAAATGTTTTTTTTATGTTCAGGGTATAATCCCCTGGATCTTTTTGCTCCTTGGTCAGGGAGTCTGCCAATTGCTCCTGGGTGGGAACCCAAACCACCTGCAAATTGATTTGCTTTTCTTGGCAATGGTAGAGAAGGGGTTTTATGATGGAATTTACGTATGGCTTTTTGCCTCCCCATTTTGTTAAATAACTTACTGCCACCTGGCTGTCCACATGAAGAACAATGTTTTGTTTTGGTTTTGCCAAGGCCTTTACAGTTTCCACTGCAGACATCAATTCCTTTTGATTGACGTGAAGGACATGCAGGACCCTCCAGAAAACTTGGACGTTTTGACCAGAGATTTTGTCCAGCCCCCCCCCCCACTGCCAGGTGCTGCTGTCTGAGAACAGTTCCTGAGAGGCCTGGGATTGAAAAGCTCTGCCCACACCTGGCTGCAAAAACGCTTTTAACTCCACAATTTGATCCCTGACCCCCTGGGGAATGGTTAGGGTGTGGTCCCAACCCCACTTTGTGTGCAAATCCACCATTTCGCGAAGGTGATCTGTCAGAATTCTGAGAAATGGCATTGAGACTAAATAGCTTCTGACTTGCCCCACAATAGAACTGAGTTTTCTGCAGCTCATTTTTTGTGATGTGAGCACTTTGCCTGGCTCCTTTCTTAAGGATTTTAATTTCTCCTGTGGAATTTCCAGCTGGCCTTTTTTCAAATTGACCCACTATCCCAAATGCTTTATCTCCTGTGTGGGTTCCAGACAGGATTTGGGGAGGTTTAGTCTGAAACCTGCCAGTAAAAGGTCCTGTTTTAGTTCTGCCAAGTGCTGGGCTGCTGTCTTTTTGCTGGGGGCTGACAGCAAAATGTCGTCTAGGTAGATGAAAACATTTTCTTTCCCAGACTCTCATGAGAGTCATAAATTTTTGTGGCAGACTGCTGATGCCAAGACATGCAGCTTGAAACTGCCAGGTTTCTCCACCCCATCTGCATGCAAACATACTTTTCTAAGCCTGTGTGCAGCTGTAGATGGAAATAAGCATCTTTCAGGTCGATTTTTTCCACAAAACCAACCTTTTCTTAAACATGGGAAGATGTTTCCCATGTGCTCCAGTCTGAACTTCTGGGGGGTGAAGTGGAGATTTAACTGTCGACAATCTGACATCAGTCTCTCTTTTGTCTTTTCCCCTTCTTCTTTTGGAAATGATGAAGTAAGGGGCAAAATGTTTTGCCTCATCTGGGGGAATTTGCCTGGTTGCCCCTGCACATTCGTAATCTCTCAGAATCTTCTGGGCAGTTATTATTTCTTGGTGGGTTTTGAAGGAAACTTTTTTGTACATTTGAAGGGGGAGGGGAAGATCTGCCATAACCCCTCCCCTTATGAGGTTTATTACCTCTCTGCTGGCTCCTGTCTTGACCCAATGGGGGATGCTGGCCTGGAGGGCCTTGTAAGGGGGCACCTCTGGGTGTAATGTGTCCGGGGATTCCACAGGCCCCATCACTGGGGTCCTTCCCCCTTGATGGTATTGGCCACCATTTGCCTTCAGGGCCCTTTGGCCTCCAGTGGCACTCAGGCGTGCTTGGCCTCCACTGGCCTTTTCTCCAGGACTTTGTCCTCTCTGTCCTTCTGGATTCCCCATATATGCCACCATGGCCTTTTTTTGACATTGGCTTGCTGCTCCTGGGGGGTTTGTTTTTGAAATTAGTGGGAGGAAAGTTGGACATACCTTTCCCCAATGGGATCTTTCCAGGCTGGGGTACTGGCTGCCATAGCCTTGCTCCTGGGCCCACCACACTCAATAGAATATCCAGAAGAAAACGAACCAGACAAATTTCAATTGAAAAGTAAATTATAAATTTCAATTTTGACTTCAATGAACGCTGAAGTGGGAAAGATGCTGAAATTTTGCGGTCGACGTCAACTACCTGGAGCAGCTGTCGTCTCGTAAGCCGGAGAACCTGGAGATGCGGACGACATGTGGCGAACCGTGGCAGCCCATCCCCCCCCAGATGGCACGCTCAAAAAATTCCAAGCAGAAAACCCCACCCAGGGCGACCAGAAAGAAGAAAGAACCTCCAGCCCACTACAGGCAGAAACATCTGGGCATTGGGACCCGATAAAACAAGCTGGGACAACAATGGGGCCCCAAGGTGGATATACACCAAGGTGTCCAACAATTAAAAGCCCCAGTGCGGGCAGATGGAATGTGGGCCAAGAGGGGAAACATCGACCAGGGCTTGGAGGCCGTTTCTGCAAGCACATGCCCACTGGCCGGGGCAAAAAAGGTCTTCCAAAAACGTCTAAAATGTCTCCCATTATCAACCCCCCAAGGGGGTAGGGGGGCCCATAGAGGCCCCCCAAGACTTCAAACGCAGCTGAAGGCCCACATCAAATCAAGTCAAAGGCACAGAAAAGCCAGGCCATTGGGGCCATGGCCATTACCGCCAACAATTTCAAGCCCACTGGGGGCATCACACTCCACGCACGGGTGCCAGATGCTAACCAGCTGCAGCCTAATTGGGCATTATATGCCAAAGCCCCAGGAGGACCCCCCAAAGGGACCCACAGAGGAAAAGGGGGAAAAGGTACCTTACGAAGGAGGACAGGGGACCCACAGTGGCCCCCCTGTCAAATCCTTTTGTTTTGCCCATGGCAGGGGTAGATCAACCCAAGGGAGCGACCCACAGAGGCCCCACTATGGTTTGTTTACCAATAACAAGATTAGAGTGGAGGACCAGAGAGAGTGTGAGAGATGCATGCACCCCCCACTGTAGTTTCTCGACAAACCCAGGGGTTAGCATTATTCAAACAACCCATCAGCAAACCACGTCATTTCTCCCAAAATGAAAAGGGGTGGAAAATGATCATCAACCCAGCCACCCACAAAACCACAAAATAAATTAATTGGGGAAATAAATTCCATGGAGGAAACGTGGAGAGACACCCCCCCCCCCGCACCGGAGGCTTCAAAAAAGCCTAAAATGGTGGAACGCAAATGCCCCCAGTAACCTGCAAATTTATCAAAGATGGCATCCAACCGCCATGGGACAGAAATCCAAAATTGCCCACCCACCCAAAATTTAGGGCAAACCTAAACCGTACACAAGCAGAAAAAATCCGGTTGGATTACGAAAAATCTGGGTCCTTAAAGAGGGTTCAGGGTGCAGGAACCCGACACCTAGTTCCCTGGTCTCAAATATCGAAACCAGAGGGGGGGGACAAAGAGGAGGTTCATAAGTGACTGCAGGGAGTTAGACAAGCAGTTCCAAGTAAAATCTTTCAAGCTGCATCACATCCAGCTCATCTGTCCAATTTTTGAAAAAGGTCAGTGGGCAGCCAAAATAGACTTAAAGGAAGCCTATTTTCACATACCAGTGAGCCAGGCCCTGAGGCCATTTTTGAGGTAGCAGGTGGGGGGGGGCAAACTTGGGAGTTCCAAGCAGGCTGCTTTGGCCTGAAAATAATGCCCCAAATCTTCATGGGGGTCATGAAAACTTTCGAAAAGCTGTGGAGAAAAAGGGGCATCCAGGTATTCATTTACCTGGACGACATTTTAGTGGTGGCCACCACCAGAAACACTCTGCAAAATTACCTGAAGACAGTGGTCAGGGTATTAAAATCAGCGTTGAAAATAAATGTAAAACAGTCAACTCTGGAATACACTCAAATCGTAAACCACCTTGGGTTTCAACTAAACTGCGAGGAAGGAAGGTTACAAGTACCCCCGCAAAAAGTCAGACCATCAAAAAGAGACTGGGCAAAATTTTAAAAAAATGACTTCATGTTAAAAAGGCAGCTAGCTGCCATTTTGGGACAAATCAGGTCCAACCTAGTGGCCCTGCCATTTCTCAGGGCTTTTACAGATGCCCTGGCCAATTTTCTGGAAAAACACTTTACAGCCCCCTGGACTGCAAACACCAGAAATCCAAACACCAAAAAGCCAACTAAAGGAAATCCAAAATCCACTGGGCACTTGGCAAGGAAGACCCTTTCCACAAAATGACACCAGGGAGTTGCACTCAGACAGCAGACAGCAGCACCAACGCCCGGGGAGGATTACACATCCATACGGGAAACATCGTGCAGGAATTTTGGAGGGAAAAATCCACACTGCACATAAATGTCAACGAACTAAGTGCAGAAATAAACACAGTGAAAAGCCTAATCAAACGGTGAAATAGTTCCACTTTCAGTAGACAATCAGGTAATTTATTATTGCCTAACAAAGGGTGGAGGAAAAAAGACCCCTCTAACACAATGATCAGACCTTTGTGCATGGAGCTCAAAATAAACCTGCAAGTAAAGTGGGTGCCTTCAACGGAATGTCTTGCAGACACAATAAGCAGATGGGAAATGGACAAGGGGGATTACTCCCTGGACTCCCAACCTTTTCAATGGCTCAAACAACGTTTCAAAAAGTTCGTGGCTTTGAAAAAAGATTCATTCGCCTCCCCAGGCAACAAAAAACTGCCTAATTTAGTGGCCAGGTGGCCCCACTGGGAGGCCTCAGCAGTGGATGCACTGCAATGTCCCCTGAACAAATTGGAGGACCTTTATTCAAACCCTCACTGGTCAATATTTCAGAACTGCCAAGGTTAAAAACGTTTCCACAGAAAGAAGTTCTGATGGTAACCGCCTACCGGGATTCAGCCACTTGGTGGCCCCAGTTAATAAAAATGAAAGTACCAGGCACCCCCTGCCTGTAAATCACACCCTAAAAGGGTATGTTCACCAACTGCAAGTGAGAAAAAATCCCCAGGTGGCCCCTTCTTTGCATGATTTGCTCAGGCAAATTTTGAAAGGGAAACAAGTACAAAATCAGACCATTGGCGATTTCCTGGGAAGAAACCCCAGTATAAAGCGTTATCAAAATGCCTTTTCGCTTTGCTGGGTTATTCTGGAGAAAATGGTGGTACCCCCCCCCCTAAAGCAACCACTGACCAAGTGGTTGACGCTTTAATAAAACTTGTGCAAGTTGGCGGATGGTCCAGTGTGTCCAGATAATTCCACCACATCAGACTTCTGGCCAATTCCAACTTTTCAGCCTTCAGAGGTCTTCTTCTCAAACTTCCCGACATAGCACCCCAGAAGACAAGACTTGATACTTTGAATCCAGTTCAGAGTCCCACGCAAACGTGTACACTGTTTGCCAGCTTGCCTGTGAAATTGTAATTCCCAAAAAATCGCTGTGAGGCAATGCCTAATTTCTGCTGGCATCTCTTACCAAAATAAATCTCAAATCTGGCCCGCGCTCACACCCCCCTTCCCAAAAACAATTGCCAGGCAATTGTCCAAAACGGAAGTAAAAAAATTGAGCGGGCCGGAGCTAAAAATTCAACACACAACACACACACACGCAGCAGCGACATGGCAAAGCGGCGAATGACGGTTCTCGAATTTAAATTGTAAAGTCTTCGAATCCACAATTGTAATCATGTCCAAATCCACAGATAAATTCCATGTGGGCCCGCCTACCTCCACCCCAGCCTTTCCACCTTACAGAGCCATGTCGTACGACCTACCCCGTACAACATGACCCCCCATGGGGTCCAGCCGGGGCTTTGGCGACCCCCGCCGAGCCAAACCGGAGCAGAGCCCCCTTGAAGCGGCCCAGCAACGAACGGGGAGGCGGCACACACCACAGCCATCACAGCAGCAACAGGTTGACGAACTTGAAGATGATCACCAGATGTGCATTTGTAGGGCTGTTGCACAACCCTGATCACTGTTTTTTTTACGAGGTCAGGCTCCTCGCGCCAAAATCTCCAGGGGGAACTTGACCAATGACGTTGAAACTTGACATTTTGAACTTGGGAACTTGAAATCTTGAACATCACACCTTTGGCTCCTCCATAGATTGGCCTTGGGGACTTGAAATCTTGGAAATGGTGACAGAACTCCTTCACAGATGGACCTTGGGAAATTGAAATCTTGAAATGACAACTTTCTTCCACCACAGATTCCTTGGGATCTTGAACTTGAACTTGAGATCTTGACTTGAACTTGAACCTGAAATGACATCTTGACAGACAATTTGAAGATGGAGATAGTTTTTGATGATGATGGCGGGCTGTGATTGACATTCGTCTGTCCTTCAGCCCAGGCTCCAACCAAGACCCACAGCAGCACCAACTCCAGGATCACCCGCTGCTGGCTTGATCTGGAGAGTTGATCATGGTGGCCCAACACAGCCAGCATCTCACTGTGTGCCAACTGATGTCTTCCTCTGCCTTGTCCCATTCTGCTGCCGCTCCACTTCCAGGACACTTCACTTCTGAGTGTCTCCCGGCTCCACAGGTACGTTTGTACGGGGCTTTTTTTCTGCACTGCAAATCTCATACAACTTTGTGCTAGTTGGCGGATGGTCCAGTGTGTCCAGATAATTCCACAACATCAGACTTCTGGCCAAATCCAATTTTTCAGCCTTCAGAGGTATTCTTCCCAAACTTCCCCACACAGCAACCCAGAAGACAAGACTTGATACTTTGAATCCAGTTCAGAGTCCCACGCAAACTTGTACACTGTTTGCCAGCTTGCCTGTGAAAAAATGTAATACCCCAAAAATCTCTGTGAGGCAATGCCTAATTTCTGCTGGCATCTCTTACCAAAATAAATCTCAAATCTGGCCAGCGCTCACACTTGTTTTCCGTTTTCAAGGTCACAGGCCCGTAATGCATACAGTTCTATGCTTTTAATACCTGGCATTGGTGGCCTGAAGTTACACCTTATGAAAGGCTTTGGAACAAAAACTTGGAGAAGTATGGGGGTTTCTGGGATCCCCTCCCAATCCTCCTGGGACTGGCACTCGGAGGTTCAATTGGTTCTCCAAGCTCCAGGCTCTATTCACCATTTTTCTCGTCTTATGATCACACGATTTCGTGGCAGTGGCCCTTTTTAGAGGAAACGGTTTCCCCAGAGGTCGCACATGGGAGGAAGTGGCACCGACCTTGAGAGACCTTGCGAGATCGTGCCAGTGGTGCTGAGTGATTGGTTGCCTTGGGTTAGGAAGTTCAGCTTGTCGATGCCTCACCGGAGTAGGCTGACAATGCTGCTCCGACTTTGGCCAGTGGCTTTTTGCCACTGCCCCCCCCTCCCCCCCTGGCCTCGTACTCCCTCGAGGGAAAAATACAATGCAGAAAGGGACACCGAGGGTGAAGCACAAAGACCTTGTGAGGCCATGCCTTGCTCTCCGGCGGTGTTGTGTGATTGTTCGTTGCACTTGGTTAGGAGTCCCTGCTTAGTGCCGCCTCGCCGGAGCTGCCTGACGATGATGCTCCGACTTGGCGATGTGGCTTCTTGCCTCTGGGTGGCGTCTCCCCCCCCTTTGCCACTGGCCCGCATTTTCTACAGACGGAGTGCTTTTGAAGACGAATTTTCTATTACGGGTGGGGGGGCGGGCTCACAAGGTGTTTGTGCTTCGCCTTCGGTGTCTCTTCCTCCCTTGTGGTTTTCCCTCGAGGGAGTACGAGACACCTCGGGCTCCGCTCCTTGCCCTTGTGAGGCCTGATTGTGCACTGAAATTAGGGGGGCCAAGGCATTTTCTAGGACACCTTGGGCAGTCTTTGACAGTGAGCTGCAAAAGCATCAACCCCCCCTCCACTGACCAATTTCACAAACTTCTTGGGCAGAAGTGCCCAATTTTCTGAGTAAACCAACCCCTGCCACTCTGGTGGAGTGGGCCCCCCATACCTGAGGTGGCACCCCATGCTTGGTAAAATATTCTTTTGTGATATATATCTGCACCTATGGCCCTGAAAGAGGGTTTTAACAAAAACAGGAGGGGGAATGAACCTGTTGCTGCAACGTAACACATCAGTAAATGAAAGGGGCTGATTTGTGGACACGGGTGTATGGACAAAACTCTTTCCCACATGTGGAATTTCTAGCCCTTACGTTTTATTTTGATGTGGGGTGCCTTACCCAACATACTGGTGGTTCGAGTAACTTGTGCCAAGTCTGAGGATCGATATATACAGAGGGTTCGTGAGCAAAAAAAAGCTGCGTACGCAATGAATAAATATGAGTGGGCACAGGGGCCTTTGCCAGCCTCACTAGGATTGGGAGGAGTTCCCAAAGTGCACCATATTTCTCCAAATGTTTGTTCCAGAGCCTCTTGTGAGAGGTCAACAGGGTGTGAAATTTCAGCTCACCAAACCCAAGAATCAAAAGCATAGTATGTGTACGGGCAGAGGGCATACCGCGGGGATCGATTGGCGCGTGAGGCTGCGCACGTGGACAAACGTTGATCGGTCGGATTTCAACGGGCGTGGCCCCTCGCTAGCGGACGAGCCACGGCAAGTAGTATGAGCTGCCCCGTGGTCGTCCAACAGCGGGTGGCTAAACCTACATACACTTGGGCCATGGAAAATAGGAGTAACTGAATTATAGTGCCAGCCACCTGCTACGCAGTTGACTTGGAGGTTTACTTGTTTTTTCATGCACCATTTGAAAAATGGTCTCAGAATTTTGTTGAATTTGTCCGTTCTGCCCCCACCTTTTGTTAAGTAATAGTAAATTACCTGGTTGTCCACTGACAAGGAAACGGTTTCTCCAGATTTGCTCAAACCTTTCACAGTGCTGATTGCTGCACTGAGCACCTTTACATTGATGTGCAAAACGGCGTTTTTAATCTTCAAAATTCCTGCACAATTTCTCTTGTGTGGATGTCCAGCCCCCCCAGGCATGGGTGCTGCCGTCTGAGTGCAACTCTCTGGTTACATTTTGGGGGAAGGGGCTGCCCACCTGGTAACCAGTAGAAGATTGATTTGCCTTAATTGGGCCTCGATTTCCTGGGATGTGGGGTGTTTTGAGTCCCAGGGCTGTGAAATTTGCCACCAAAAATTGCCATTGTGTCTGTAAAATCCCCTAAAAGGGGCAGGGCCATTAGGTTGCAACTTATTTGGCCAGAATGGCAGCTAATTGCCTTTTTGACATGGAATGTTCTTTGACAATTTTTACTAGTTCCTTTTTTTATGGTTTTTACTTTCTGTGGAGGCATCTGTAGCTTTCCTTCTTGGAAGTTCAGTTGAAAAAACCCAGATGTGTTACTACTTGGGTCGGCTGGAAGGCGGACTTTTCACATTGTTTTTGAATTCAGAATCCAGCAAATCTTTGACAACTGTGTTCAGGTAATATTTCTTGTAAAGTGTAATTTTGTAAAGTGTTTTGGGTAGGGGAAACCATCAAAATGCCATCCAGGAAAATAAACACCTAGATGCCCCTATTTTTTACTGTGGGAGGGCGGCTGGCTACAGCAAAAATTAGGAAGAGCAAAGCCTAATTTACAGAAAAAATTGCCGTTTCACTTTGTAGGTGGCAATAAGCTGAATACCTTGTTCAAAACGTCTTGGAAGGCTTTGCTTTGATGCCTTGCATTGGGTTTTACTGGTGGAAGTTCCGGCGGAAGGATTAAGGATGTTGCTTGTGCACTTCGTGAAAATAAAAAACAAAAAATGACATGGATCCTGTGGAAGGGGTGGGGGGTGGGGGCTCCAAGTCAATCAAGAAACA
>CAAHFI011446218.1:0-5000 GCA_900893395.1 Euglena gracilis
ACCCCAACTCACCCGACTGAAAACCCACCCCCTCCCCCAGGCGGTGGTTCACACCAGCGTTAAGTGATATCTGTGGCCGGAACGATGGCCCGGGGTTGGCACCGGTGCTGATGGGCGCCATGCCGGTCTTGAAGAATGGCTCCGAGGGCTGCAGCGGGCACGCCTCCCCCCGGCGATTTAGCGCCCAAAGCCGTTGAGCACCGACGTGTCCACATATGTCAACAGGTTTTTTGTTGTTCTTGCGGGCGGTGTTGTCAACTTTACGGCCCCTCTGACCCTTATTCCCCCTCCCAGGATCAACTAAAAAGGTGGGGATGTGACGGACAGCCCTAGTCACCAGGGGGTCAAATTGTGCCGAGGGGGTGCTAATTAGACTGGGCTAGAGGGCTTTATTCTTTGCATCGTCCGTCCCCCCACCCTGAAAGATTGTGGAGACAAGCATCTAAACCTTGGGGCGCGTATCAATACTGCAAAATTTCATTGCACGAAAATGCAAAATAGAGAAACAGTATTTTGTATTGTGTGGAAACCGAGAAATTAAGTAAGCAGATTGCATGCAGACCTCTGAAGGAAATACAGGTTGACCCAAAAAAAATGGACTTTGTTGGTTTATGCTGCACATATGTAGAAGAGCAATTGGCCCTGGCCAACACCATTTTTGTCATTGTGGGTGAAGTGGTGAGCAGTCACAATATGGTCGGGCACCCCTGCTCTCTTAACATCAGGCCACTCATGAAACCCCCACTTTGAAAAAAATGACCCATCCGCAGTTATTTTTTAGCTGAGAGGATGTCCCACACACATTTCCCGCTCTCTTTCCCTTTTTCTTGAATTCCTGCATCCAAAGTGACACATGGTAACACAATGCAAAATTGTATGTACACAGCCCATTTCAACTTTGCCGTTGCTCGACTTTTGTGCTGCGCTCATGTGAGCAACTTGGATTCAAGGTGAGTCGAAGTACGTCGTAAATTTGGGCCAAAGTGTTCAAAAAAGAGGTTGATCTGGTTGGCTGCAACCATATTTTTTCCGAAGGGTATTGGGTGGCTTTTCATTAACAACCAATCATTTCATATGAAGTTCGTTCGGTCCAATGAAAAAAAAACCCTTTTCCTGAAGATATCCAGTCCGGTTTTTCTGGGTTAACGAAGGCAAACAGACAAACGTGTACACGTCATTCAGGTGGCTGGCCATCAGGAAAATGCCTAGGCCGAGAACTGGGCCCCGCTTGCGAAACTGCTCACTGTGTGCGGTCTTTAGACTGACCAAGAAACCGCATACGGCAGACAGTGGAGCCCCACACTTAAGTGGGGTACTGTTGGCGGGTGTGGGGGGTGTGAGGGGGTGTGGGGGGGGGGTGACAGGGGGGAATGAGGGGGGGGGGTGTTTGGAATCGACGGAAATCGGGTTGAAGAAGTGTCATTCATGAACAATATTAACCCCACACCCACATATTAACCCCCCAGGCCGACCAACCTTGACTTATAACCCCCAGGTAAGAAAAAAATGAAAGCCGCCGGGAAAGATTTTTTTCGGCCAGAAACCACCCAAAACCTCAGAGCTCACAAAAGGACCACAAAAGGATAAGAGCTCAGCGACCCCACAACTTATAACTCCCCCCTTCGGCTGACCAACCAAACCAGATCCTATAACCCCGGGGGGTTCATAAGTGGGGTTACACATTTGCATCATGCATTACATCAGCAAAATTAGACTCGAAAAAAAGATCAAAAAACTTGCACACAAAAAGGACATTTGAGCCTTGCCTTTCACAGAGAAGGATGATGCAAGCTTGTTCTGGGGGGGTCCTGGTGGCGGCCACCCAGACAAGGCCGAAGGCCGAGTAAACAAAAAAAAAAAGTGACGCCAAAAAAGTTGCCCACAAAAGTGATTTGAATGCAAAAAAATTGGCACTCATTGACGTCGAAGTGTGAGGTGACAGTGGGGTGACAGTGGGGGGGGGTACTGTGGGGTACTGTGCAGGGGTGCAGGTCCCGGGAAGCGATGCAGGGGGAGTGTCCGGTCACTTTCCCCTACCCCAGAATCAGCCGTGTTTTCCAAAATATTTTGCATCCAATTCCTATCCCAAGAACTTGAAACTTCGGCGGGAGGCGGGCGCAGGGTCCGGCTGGCGCCAGCTGTACTGCGCCCACGAGGCCTTGTCCTGCGTCTCCTGCTGCAGCTCCGAGGTGGCGGGCTGCGGCGGGGACGTCGGCGCCGGGATGGGGGCGGGCCAGCGGCGGGGGGAGGGGGGGGTCTGGCAACTCTTACCTACCCCCACTTGTCTAGAGCCGGGGAAAAAGAGTAAACACCCCTCCCTAATTAAAGCACGGCTGCGCTTATGGCGGACCGCAGCCTCTGGCGGCGGGGGTGCGCTTCCATTTGGATCCTACGGTCTAATTTTTGTTGACTTTCTTCAGAATTACCATTAAAAGGGGGTGCACTTTGTAGTGGTCCGTCGCCTTTGGCGGCAGGGGGCGCGCTTTTATTTCAACCCTGCGCTTGTAGTGGCCCCGCGCTTTACGGTTACGCTTACGCTTGCGGGGGACGGGTATAAGAACTGGGGCAGAGGGTGCTTGGACAGTCAAAGCTAATCCGGCATCTTGGTAACACAGAACAGGGGGAACCCCCTCGGTGGGCCCCCTCCCCGCCCAGTCTCAATAAAAAATTGAGCCTGGATGGAAACAAGCCTGCAGGAGGGAGGTGTGCTCACTTGTTTTCTGAAAGAATTGTGCAGGGGGGAGAAGCACAGGTTGATAGGATTTTTGTGAGGGTATTTATTCACAATGCTCAGGAGTCCTAAATGCGTTTCGCCCACTTTGGAAAAGGCCACACACAAGAGCTCAATGTGGACAGGCAAAGAATCATCAGGTAACGCTGCAATGGTAGACCCTGGGGGGAAACCACCAGCCAGACCTCTGACACTGGATGTCCGATTTTGTCACTCCCTAAATCGCGACTGAGAAACCGGACAGGCTGGGGGGGGGGCGTTGTGACGGTCAGGTTGGAGATTACCTCCAGTGAGGAAAGAGTTTCAAGAGGGTGACGGCGTTTGGGGGGTGAACGCGGATGGAGGTGCGCGGTGCATGCATGGCGCATGGTGCTCCGATGGCATCGAAAGTGAGGTGTCCCACCCAAATGCTGGCAGGTTTGTCTTGAAAATTCCAGATCCTTTCAGGATACATTTTTTTTCCAAAGACAACACTGAGCATAATGTGCAACTACCCCCCCCCTATGTCCAATGACGGTAACCTCTGTCCTCTGACCGGGGGGTGGTCGTTGGACATAGGGTAGTGACCAAAAAGGTGTCCTCTGACTAGGGGGGTGGTCGTTGGACATGGGTCAAAAGAAAGTTGGTGGGTACCCGGGTCCCTACCCACCCAAAAATGCCCCAATTTTCCCTTCCGGCGCTTTGCGCCGAAAATTTTGGGCAATTTTGACAAATTTTTGTCCAAAAAGTGTCAAAAATGGCATTTTGGCCAAAATTTTTGGCCAATTTTGGGCAAAATTTTTCGTCCCGGCGCTTCACACCAGGACAAAAATTTGGTCAAACCTCCGAAAAGGTGTCCTCTGACCGGGGGGGTGGTCATGGACATAGGGGGGTCGTTGGACATAGGGGGGGGTAAAGGATGTTTTTCTTTTTTGTTGAAAAACAAGGAAAGAAAATGATCAGCCCAGTCTCAGCAGCATCCCTGTTCTAAGCACCGCACCCCTGGTTCTGAGCCGTCTTTCTAAAGCTCATCTTCAGGAAGGTCGGTTCCTCCGGCCTTTCCGAGGGAAAATTCCGGATAATTACGATACGCAGGAGCTTTGGCAGCTGGCCACGTGTTTGTTCGCTCGGGCCCTCAGGCTGCACCCCTCGGCGGGACCACAAAAGCCGTTGGAGGTACCCCTGGGGGGGGGGGGGGCAGACCCACCCACCCTACAGTGTGGCTAGAAATTACGGAAGACAAAAATTACGGCAAAAAAAATTACGAGAAAAAAAAACTATGGCAAATTTGGGTATTTTGCCAAAAATTTCTGTCTTCCATAATTTTTAGCCGCACTGTACCCCTTCCTAGGGGTCCAACCTTTAAAAAAAATCCTATTTCCATCGCTCCACTTGGACTTGCTGTGTTTCATTTGTTCATGGTCTATCACCCTTTCAGTTTTCTGGAAGTTCCTTAATCGGCCGGTTATAATTTGGGGTGGGGGTCATCGTCAGAGGGGGGCTTGTTCAAATGGGGGTTCACCTAAAAATGATCCTGAGGCAGAAGTTGGATTGTGGACATTCTGAAATTTTGTGGAAATGATACTGATTAGTTACAAACAACAAAAAATACACAAAAAGGCAACAACAGGTGCAACAGCAGCAGCAGCAACAAGAAGAATCGCAACAGCAGCAAAAATGCAGATGCAAGGAATACATTTAAATAATAATATTTTATTGATCCCTTTTTTTCTGCACAAAACACACCAATGCTCAATGCAAGCAAGGCAGTCGTTCAGATCTGGCAACAATCACTTCCACTTTCAACACAGACGGCTGATATCACTGCAAAAAAATGATGGAAAGTTTCGTAAAGTGTCCTGCCCACCCGCAAGGCAGCTGCCACCTCACAGGGCGGGCAGTGCCGGGGGGGGGGGGGATCATCACAGCCAGCCCGGGCCACCGTCCGCATCCGGTTCAGGACCCGCTTGTCCTTATCCTGGCGACTCTCGGCGAACTTCACCTCCAGGGGGCGGTTCGCGTCCGCGGATTCACTCGGGGACCACTGGGGGCGCTTTTGTCCCCGGGCCCGAACCCATCCATGTGCACTTTTTTTCAAAGCCCACAAAAAATGCACAAAAAATGCATTTTTGGGGGGCTTTGAAAAAAAATGCACAAGAAAATGCACAAAAAAATGTACAAAAAAATGCACAAAAAATGCACAAAAAAATGCAAAAAAAAACGCAAAAAAAAGCAACTCCACCCAACCAACCCTCCCCTCCCTGGGGGTCCGTTTGAAAACTCCGGGTTC
>CAAHFI011447014.1:0-16843 GCA_900893395.1 Euglena gracilis
TTTAATTGTTTTTAATTAATTTTAATTGTTTTTAATTAAATTTTAATTGTTTTTAATTAAATTTTAATTGTTTTTTAATTGTTTTAATTGTTTTTAATTAATTTTAATTTTTTATTTTTTTGCATTATTGCTGAAAAAGAAGAAGAAGACGCGAAGCACGAAGAAGAGGTGGGAAGTCATTGAAAGCCGGTGCGGAGAGGAGTACGAGGCAGGCGGTCAGACTCATGGTACAGCAGAGCCCTTGCCCTTTCCCTTGCCTGTCCTTGTCCGGAAACAGAATGGCGTAGTGACAGGCCTTGCACACCATGCGAAGCATGGCGGAGGAGGGGGTGGACGGATCGGGGACGGCGCAGCGGACCAGTTAGGGTCTTATGAACACGAACTGGGCGTTGTCGTTGTCCATGTAGCCCTTCAGCTTCAGGGGCCCGTTGCACTCCGCGCAGAAGACGGCGCCGCCGTCGGTGCGGTGAGGTCCTTCAGCCAGTCGCGGTAGAGGGTGAGGGGGATGCGGTGCCACGGGAAGGCGTTGAGGGAGTCGGTGCGGAGGACGGCGTGGAGCTTCCGCAGGACGTTGGTCGGCAGGTGGGCGTTGGAGCGGATGTCCCAGGGGTCGGCGTAGTAGTTGGGGATGATGTGGAGGAAGTCGGGGTGGGCGGCGCGGGTGACGGCGACGTAGGCCATGCGGGGGTTGGCGCGGATCTGGTTCCAGTCGAGGACGCCGTAGTGCTCGCGGATGGTCTCGCCCTGGGCCATGTGGCTGGTGACGCAGAAGCCGGGGTGAAGTTGAAGGCGAAGTCGAAGAAGGTGAGGACGACGTCGTCGGCGGTGTCCCCGTCGTCGTCCGTTGTTGGCCCCGGAGGCCGTCGACCCACCGGAGGGTGACGGTGCGCTTCTCGGGTCGATGGCCTGGAGGACGGCGCGGCGGTTGTTGACGACCTCGGGGGTGTTGCTGCCGTCGGGCTGCTTCCGGTCGCGGAGGGTGTTGCGGCTGACGACCTCCATGCCCTCGCCGTAGACGAAGTTCTGGAGGTACTCCCAGTGGCGGGGGCGCGTCGGGTCCATCCGGGGTTCATCAGGACTTGTCGCGGTTCCCACCGGCTGGGGGACGAGCTGCTCCGGGTTCCACGTGGTGTCGGCCGGTGGCGGGGTCGTCCGTCTTTGACCGCTTCCTGGTTGGTGTTGTTGCGCTTGCGCCACGCGCCGGGCTGCACGGTGTCCATGAGGGTGTGGAACTCTTTGCGGAAGTGCGCGGCGTCGAAGCGGGGGTTGTTGAGGGAGGTCTTGAAGTCGACGTAGACGGTCTCGAGGTCGAAGGGGTAGACGGTGCGGTCGGGGTGGTGCTCCATCCAGCGCGTCATGCAGTACCAGTTGCAGGCCTTGCGCGTCTGGTTGGTGTGGCAGAGGAAGCGCCACATGGGGACGTTGGGGCGGACGGGGAAGTCCTCGGGGCGGAGGGTGGTGGTGACGCACGCGGGGTTGGCGCAGATGGCCTGGAGGAGGGGGTCGTCGGTGCGCATGCATCCGTCAGCTGGACCCAGCGACCGCCGACGTTGCGGACGCGGTCGTAGACGAGGTAGGGGAAGATGTCGGTGTGGTCGAAGTAGTTGTAGTCGTCCGAGGGGAGGGCGTAGGCGTAGGGCTCGACGGGGGGCAGCTGGTGGAAGTCGCCCGAGAGGACGATGCGGGTCTGGGTGGAGACGCGGTGGAAGAGGACGAGGCACTCGAGGAGGGCGAGGGGGATCATGGAGATCTCGTCGACGATCAACAGGTCGATCTCGAGGTGGCGGAGGTGGGCGGCGAAGCGCTTGCTGTAGACGATGGTGCAGCGGGGGTCGTTGCGGCCGTCGAGGCCGAAGAGGCTGTTGAGGGTGAGGGCGTCGAAGCCCAGCTGGACGCAGGCGGCGTGGGTGAACGACGTGCGGACGACGTTCCACTGGAGGCGGACGGCGTAGTCGTGGAGGCGCCGCAGGAGGTGGGTCTTGCCGGTGCCGGCCGGGCCGGTGATGACGAGGCCGCTGCGCTCGGTGTCGGCCTCGCGGAACCACTCGCCGCAGAGGTCGTCCAGGTACTGGCCGTCGCGCACCCCGTCCCCCGGGCGGACGATGCGCAGGGTGGAGCGCCAGGAGGCGAGCCAGTCGCGGGACTCCGGGTCCTCGAGTTCGGGGGCGGCGTCCGGGGCGTTGAGGAGGAATTTCTTGATCCGTCCGTCCGTGCGGGCCTGTTGGTAGTTGTAGTAGTAGGTCTTCCATTTGTCGACGGTCTTGATGGCCTCGGACTTGTAGCGGCCGATGAAGCCCTGCTCCAGGAGGTGCCGCGTGGTGAGGGTGTCGGCGCCGTCCATGTTCTGGCGGTTGTGTTTGAGGGTGCGCACCCATTCCGCGTGGCGGTGTTCGGGGCGGACGCGGTACTCCACGGCGTCGATGTTGATCTGGATGAGGGCGTTGAGCGGGATGGGCCGGCAGAGGTCGAACATCCGGACGGCCTGGTCCTCGAGGACGATGTTGTAGACGGGCTGCAGGTGGAAGGAGCGGTAGGTCCAGCCGCTGGTCGTCATCTCGTAGTGGCAGTACTCCGTGCGGTCCCAGTAGGGGTCGCGGCCGTAGACGCGGGACAGCTTGACCTTGGCCAGCTGGTCCTCGGTGTAGACGCGGAGCATGAGTTGGTACATCTCCTCGAGGCTGCGGAAGACGTAGCGGTTGCCGGAGTAGGGGACGGTGGTGCCGTTGCACAGGCCGACGAGCTGGTTGATGAGCTTCTTGGGGATGGCGGCGTCCGCGGGGTCCTGGAGTCCCGGGTGTTTGTAGACGGTGTCGATGAGGTTGACGAAGGCGGTGACCAGGGCCGTGCCGAAGTTGGACTGGCGGCGGGCGTGGGTGGTGCACACGAGCTCCACGTCGGCGTGGGTGAGGAGGCCGCGGTGGAGGAGGGCGCGGAGCATGCGGTGGCTCATGGTGCGCTTCTCCGCGTCGGGGGCGAAGCAGGGGAGGCGCTCCCAGTCGGCGTGGGTTCCGCGGGTTTGCCGCTCGGCGGCGGAGGGGATGCGGACGAGGTAGTGTCCGATGGGGATCGCGGCGTGTTCGACGGGGTCGAAGGGGACCACGCGGTTGGTGAGGTCGTGGATGGGGAACTCGTCGCGGTCCGCGTGCATGGCGAGGAGGGTGGCCGTGTAGCTGCGGATGAGGTCCACGCGCCGGCGCTGGTTCTCGGGGATGAGCTCGGCGGGGGGCGCGTCGTCCCGCTCGGGGAGGGCGTAGGGGGGTGGAAGGTCTTCTGGAGGAGCTTGGGGCGGTGGTAGGGGTGGTGGTTGTCGAGGAGGCGCTGGAGGTTGGGGGGTACTGCGACAGGCAGTCCCAGAGGCTGGTGCCGAAGCGGCCGATCCGCGACAGCTCCCTGTACAGCATGCGCCAGGCGTAGGAGGCGATGCCCACGGGGCGGAAGGGCTCCTGGGGTACAGCAGGGTGTGCAGCTTGAGGAGGTGGTGGATGTCCGGGATGGCCACCCACACGACGTTCTTGATGCGGAGCTGCTTGCAGTGGCCGTTGAAGCTGCGCGCGGCGGTGGTGGGGTCCCAGGCGAGGATGCGGGTGCAGTAGTGGTAGAGGAACTCGACGTCGGGCTCGTCGGTGCAGATGTAGAAGTGGATGAGGTGGGCGTGGGGCCCTCCTGGTAGTCGGGGCGGAGCTTGGCGCGGACGAGGGCCTGGTCGTCGGCCTTGGTGAAGAAGTGGAAGCGGTCCGTGTCCGTCACCAGGGGGTACTGGGGCGTCGTCGGTTGCCCCACGCGGTCGACGCCCGACCGGACCGACTGCACGTCGTCGAAGTCGTCCTCGCGCTCGTCCACCTCCCAGTCGATGGGGCGTCGGGTCCGGCGACGGCCTCCGCGTCCCGCTGCGAGGCCGGGGTGGTGTCCGGGTGCAGGACGCGGTCCAGGGAGCGCATGCGCTTGCGGCGGTTGGGGGTGGTCTCCGTCTCGTGTCCGTTGTGGAGACCGGCCGAGCCGTCCATCATGTGGTAGCCGGTGAAGCGACGTCGTCCGAGGCGGTGGGCGGCCGTTTTCATGATGCTGTGATCACCTCCTTGTCGGTGAAGGGGACGACGTGATCGCCCACGACGGTGTAGGCGACGGTGCGGAAGTCCTTGCGGGGCTTCTCCGGGATGTGCAGGAGGATGATGCCCGCGTGATGTCGAGGGCGGCGTGGCCGTAGCGGAAGGCCTCGGCGTGCGCCTGGATGTCCGCGGGGAGAGTCCGTCGGTGAGGCGCCCACGGCGTGGCCGTTGGCGTTCAGCCACTCGTTGACCACGGCGGGCTCGAACATCCGATTGGGCTTGCACGGCCGCGCTCCGAGGGGGGGTTGCGCTCCCGCAGCATCTCGTAGGCGCACATGCGGTTGCACTCGTGGGCCGCGACCTCGTCGGGGATGAGGCGCATCAGCGTCGGCACGTCCACCCCTGGATGTGGTAGCGGAAGGAGCGGTGCTTGGGGCGGATGTCGTCGAGGTAGCCGAAGCACTTGCGTTTGGCGAAGTAGTCCTTCTGGCGCCGCAGGATGGTGTCCCGGTCGGCGTCGGAGCCGCGGGCGAGGATGCGGAAGACGTCCTCGTTGGTGAGCACCTGCTGCGAGCCGTTCCACACCGCCACGGGCTCCTGGGTGGCGGGGTCGCAGTAGAGGTCGGGGAGGTTGTCGCGGGCGTACATCCCGAAGGCGGCGAAGTTGGTTTTGAGCTCGGTGCGGATGATCTCCTCCACCCGCTCCTGCTCGTTGGGGCTGCCCGGGGGTACGTCCACCACGGCCCGGAACGTGCGCCACGAGGTGGTCGACGCCGGGTCGGAGGGCGCGTTGCGGACCATGACGCTGAACTGTACCAGCTGGGAGCCCGCGCCGAGGCGCAGGTCGCCCACGCGGTACTGCTGGCTGTCGCGGTTCCGCTTGATGAGTTGCATGCTGTGGCGGGTTGGTCGCAAGAGATCTGTGCGAGAACGGCGAAATTGATTTTTTTTGTTTATTTATTCCCCGACATCCCAATCCCAATTCCATCCCAAACCCCTGTAACAACCATTGTCCCATCCATCCTTCCATCAACACGAAGAGGCGAGGCACGAAGCAACGGCGGGAATCTCTCAGTGCCCAACGGGCGGCGGTTCAGTCTCGAGTGTCCGGGGAGCGGGGCGGAGTGTACAGCGACGCAGCGGAGCGGGTCAGGGAAGCGGCGGGGCGAAGCGTTGGCTGCGACGGTACAGGAAGGGTTCGACGTAGGTGCCGCGGATCCACTGCATCCGGCGAAGCCAGTTGCGGGCGTGGAACCAGCACGCGCGGGTCAGATGCCAGGGTGGTGCGCATCAGGTCTCGTCGAAGAGCCAATGGCGTCGTCCCCCGAGGGCGGGGACGCTCCGAAGGACGTTGGGCGCACCGTCGAACGCGGAGCGGGCGGACAGCGGGAGAAGGGGCGTCGCGCTCCGGTTGAACGACCCGATGACATCCTTGGCATAGCCGGTGTGGTGCATGCGGGTGATGGCCGATCGGTCCCCGATGATGTGCGGTGCGGGTTGTTGGTGTACGGCCGCCACACCACGGGGTAGGGGACGGCGGGCGCCGGTCCAGTTGCCGATGTTGGCCCGGCGCTTCCACGGGATGGTGGTCGCGTCGTAGGGCTTGAATCGCTCACTGCGGACCGCGGGTCCGTCGACGTCCATCGTAGTATCCTACAGCGGTGGCGGTCAGAGGACGCGCTCGGTGATGCCGGCCAGGTAGTGACCGAACAGCCGGGTGGGGATGCCCACGGCCTCCAGCCAGTGCTGGATCTCCTTCAGCGTGGCGAACTGCATCCCGTACCGCAGGCACTGGACGATCACCGGGTCCCGGGCCATCATCAGCGGCACGGGGTAGAAGAAGCTGGTGAAGTTGGTGGCGTCCGAGATGTACAGCATGATGGTCAGGTAGGCCGCCTCGTCGGCCATGCGGACGATCCACCCGCCCGGCCGGGTGGCCGCGGCGCCCGCGGGGTCGCCGAGCGGGATCATTTCGGGGTTGAACGCGGCGGACATCGACATGATTCACCGGAGGTCGGGTTGGGGGGTGTACCGGACGGTGGCGAGCTCCAACGGCGGTGGGTTGGCGGGGCGGTACAAAAAGGATCCAACACCCGGGGTGTGCGGCGGGGATGCGGCGGTGGTGGCGGGGGTGGGGGGTTTGTCGGTACGGGGGCAACTGGGGGGCGTGCACCACGCGCTGCTGCCACCGGGAGTCCATCCGCATCCGGTAGAGCATCAGGCCCATCTGGGCGGCGTCGTCCAGCCAGTGTTCCAGTTGGTTGGGTGGGGGTTGCATCCAACGGGTTGTGTTACACCTCTGGCATGGCCAGTATGGTGATTGTTCCCGGGTACCGGCCATCGGATCGTAGAATGAAAGCTCCGGTACGTACGGGTTGGCGGCATCCGCGTTGGTGATCAGTGTGCCCCGGCACTCGATGTGGAAACCGCCACCGGGTTCCAACGGAAACGTAGCGTTGGACGACAGACTGGACCCGTTGCCGTCGTCGTGTTGATGATAGTGGTAAGCGTAGCCCACCACCTTCCGCAATGCGGTCGTGTCTTGCGGATAGAAGTACAACAGCGCGGCGCGATATCCGTCGCCTGTTGGTTGGAACGAGAGCGTCCATTGGACGTTCACGATCATCCTCGATTTCGTCCCGTTGGAGAAATTTGGACTCCCCGAGTTGTCGTGGACGAGTCCCGTGCCGTTTTCCAACAACCGCCAGTGCACACCGAATCCACCCTGACCGGAATTGACGCCGTAGGCCATGCGGATTTCGCGCCCCCCACCCGCCTGGTTGGCGGGCAGGGACGCCACGGTGTCCGAGAGCGCCTTCAGGGCGGTCTGCGTGGCGTAGGTGGATGTGGCATCCGCTTTGGTCAGGAAATTTCCCAGTGCATTGCTGACCGTTCCCGACAATGCCTCCAGGGCGGTCTTGGTGGCGTAGGTGGCCGCCGCCTCCGTTTTGGTCAGAAAACCGCCCAGACTGTTGCTCACCGTGGTCACGGTGCCCGACAGCGCCTCCAGGGCGGATTTGGTGGCGTAGGTGGCCGCGGCGGCGGCCGCCGTGAGGTAGTCCGCCAGCCGCGCGGTGACGGCCGCGGTCGTGGCGTAGGCCGAGAGGTCCACCGCCAGGGGCGCCGTCCCCGACGTGCTGAGGCTGGTGACCGACGTCTGCAGCTGCGCGATCTGCCGCCGCACCTCGTCCATGGCCGCCGTGTCCACGAAGTATCCAACGCCGTACATTTTTTTAAAACGCCCAGTAGAAGAAACCGGGCATGTCCTTGGCCCAGCACATCGAAGGCCATTTTCCCCGGGGCGAGGGAATCCGTCTGTGCGCCGCCGATGTAGCTCCCCGCGGAGTTCTTGCCCGAGGTCCCCGCCGGCAGGGCGATGTTCCAGGCGCTGCCCCCGATGTTGCAGATCAGCGTCCACGCCCCGCTGGGCGCGGCGTCGTTGCCCCAGTTGGCGGGGGCGAAGGGGAACTGGTTCGGCACGCGGTCCGTCCAGAAGTTGGCGAGGGCCATGGTCGTCCCGCCCGACGTGGGCGCCCCGAGGGTCAGGGTGCCCCGGTCCCGTTGAGCATGATCCAGCTCTGCCACGCGGTGGCGTCCATGGTGGCCGAGCTGCTGAGCACGGCCACGGGCCGCGTCAGGCCCGCCCCCAGGATCCACCCCTTCACGGTGCTGGCGTCAGCTGGTTGCTGCTACCGCTGCTGAGCTGACCCACCTGGCTGGAAAGGGAACTGACCTGGCTGCTGAGCTGACCGAGTTGGGTGCTGAGTTGGCTCTGCTGGGTGGCGAACTGATTCACCTGGGTTTGCAGGTCGCGACGGTCGCGTTCACCGGACCCAGGTCCACGGTCCCGCCCCCCGTGTGCCGCCGCTCGCCAGGACGCGCAGCCGTGCAGCAGGTCCGCGGTGAACACCGCCGACAGGGGTCCCGGTTGTAGTCCCCATTCAAAAAAAAAAAAGATCCAACAACTCAGGCGAGAGGTCGCAGACTGAAGTCGCAGAGCACCCGCAGGATGCGGTAGTCCGGGACGTACCAGTTGTTGGTGGGGCTGTTGGTGACGGAGGAACCCCCCTGCAGCAGCGGCCAGAACAGGTGGATGCCCAGCTCGGGGTCGCCCCCGGCCAGGAGGTCCGTGGCCACGGGCAGGTCGCGCAGGGGGCGGTAGGTGCGGCACCAGTAGTCCTCGCTCCCGCTGAGGGCCGGCGTGCAGAACAGGGCGGTGCTGTACACGAGGCTGCGGTGCACCCCCCGTCGCCGAGCGCGGGGCTGGAGTAGAGGACGCAGCGCATCCCGGGATCCGTGCGCACGTACAGCGCGAAGGTTCCGCCCGCCAGTTGCGGTCCGCGGAGTCCCCCGGGGCGAACTCGCGGGCTGGATGTCGACCGAGGGCCGGAACTGGACGTGCACCTGGTCGAGGTGCAGACTCTGCCCCACGAGCCCCCGTCCGCGAGGACGCCCGCGGGCTGCAGGGAGTCGCGGAGGTTCAGCCGGAAGGACGACATGGGCTTCGTCTTGGTGGCGGCGTCGTTCACCCACATGGCGGAGAACTTCATGGCGAGGGATCCAACGTCGTGTTGTTACACGTTCGGCATGAGGGCTAAAGCCTTTGTTGGGTGTATGCCTGGCCTGGGGCCTGCCTGTGTGTGCCTGGCCTGTGCGTTGCCTCCGCCTGTTTTTGTAGCCTGTGCCGCCATGGCGGCCTCTGCCGCCATGCCGCCTCCGCCGCCTTGCTCCGGGTCCGCATGTTCGTGCCCGGTCGGTTGGAGTCCGCGAAGCTCTGGGACATCGGTTTTACACGGGCGGCGGTCTGTATGTTTTGGGCGTCCTCGGACAGCGGGCCCACGTTGTGGGCCCCCTGTCGCCGTGGATCACCCCCGCGGCGTCGAGGGGATCCAGGGACCGTGGTCGAACAGGATGGCGGTGGGCTGGTACTCGATGAGCAGGGCGAGCTTGTTGAAGGACCGGCTCCACTCGGGGTCGTTGTCGCCGAAGTTGCTGATGATCTCGGGGAGCACTCCGCGTCCGCGTAGCGGCTGAAGAGTTGCAGTTTGCGCCGGGCCACGTCCTCGGTGATCCCGGCCGTGCTGAGGTAGCTCGCGTACAGGTCCACCGCCTTCCGGGCGTTCTCCCCCACGGGGTAGGGGTCCGCGTCCCGGCCAGCGCCTCGTAGAAGTCCCACCCGAACAGGTTGATCACGTTCTCGGCCGGCATGCCGATCACCAGCGAAATCATCTGGGTCACGTAGGACACGCGCTCGTTTTCGAGGGAGATGGCCGTTTGGAAGTAGTCCCGGTCCACGTACTTGAACATGCCCTTGGCATCGGTGCGCATGCGCCGGTTGCCCCACTTGAAGGGGCCCCGGCGATGGGGACCCCCTGGTTGTTCATCAGCGCCAGGTTCAGCACCCCGGGCTCCCCGCTCGGGGTCATGTGGGCCTGCTGGAAGGCCCCGCGCTCCGCGGAGCGCTTCCCGAACGCGAAGAAGCTGGACAGCCCCTCCCGGCGGTCCGAGCTCACGTCCTTGTAGGCCTGGGCTCGGGCGGGGTGACCATGCTGTCACCCACCGGATAAAAATAGTTTCCGGCGATTTGCACCTTTCCCTTGTCGTCGGGGTGCCCCCCCGGGAGGGGAGAACTCGGTGGAGTTGTTGATGCGCAGACGGTGAATCATGCCGCTTTGTCAAAAAGATCCAACGGTGGCGATTAGGATCGTCCGATGCCAACCATGCCTACACGTCGTCCCACAGGCGGCCGAGGGACCACCACAGGACCTGCGCCGCATCCGCGGCCAACCCGAACGCCGCACGCAGGAGCTCCCACCGAGGCGCGTCCACTGGGCCAGGGCCCCAGGAGGGGCCCCACCTCCACGAGGCCCAGCGTCAGCGCCGCCACCACCAACCCCCGCCAGATCAGCGCGCTGTGGTGCACGAGACCCGTCCAGGTCCCGTCCCAGGCGCGGAACTGCGCCGCGAAGTCCGCGTAGTTCCACACCACCCAGCCCGCCGCGGGCCGAAGGTCTCGAAGACGGCGCGCACCAGGGTCCACGGGTGGTACGTCGCCTGCCACCGCAGGTGCTCCCACGCGTTGTGGCGATGGGCTCGCCGTCCGCGGTGTGCTCGATGGCCGTCCGTTGGCGACGTTCTCGTAGTCCGCGGGGAGCAGGGCCACGTGGGGGTAGCGTTCGGGTGGTCCGGCAGCGGCAGCGCCGGGTCCAGGGGCTTCTGCCCCCGCCGACGATGAGGTTCCCGGTGAGGATCACCGGTCGCTGGGTCGCTGGCGCCACAGGATGTTCAGCACGGATCCTGCGGATGCGCTCGTCGAGCCCCCGCTTGCCACCGGCCACCATCCGGGGATCGTTCGGGGGCCGAGCAACCACGCCATGCCACGGTACAATCCAACGGTGCGGGTGGTTTCAGAGGAGACGGCGCCGGATCCGGCGCACCGCCGAACCCACCGACGCCTCCAGACGGCGCTTCTCCCGGGGGAAGAAGTTGCCGACGAAGGTCCAGCCCATGAAGGCCACGGCGGCGTAGGGCAGGGCGGCCAACAGGGCCAGGTTCAGACGGAAGACCCCCGAGACCACGTTGGTGGTGTTCCGCACGACGTTGTCGATGGGCTGCTCCACGGCGTGCACCAGGGGGTGGATCGCGTGGCCCAGCTCCTGGATGAGCTGGGACCCGAAATGCAGGGGCTGCACCATGGTGTTCTGCAACAGCGCCATGGACCGAAGAATCCAAGGACGGTGGTGGTTACACGTAGGGATGGAAGCGGCTGTAGGTGCGGACCGGGGCCGTGGTCCGCCGGAGCCACTGCGCGCCGACGTTCCCGCGGGCGTCGTACAGCAGCACCCGTCGGCCGTGTCGCCCACCCGGCGCTGGGGCGGGGAACCAGCGGCACGAAATAGCCCTGCATCCCCCGCGGCGTCCGCCGCTCCTCGATCAGGGGGCTGGGGCGCTCCGAGGTGCGCATCCCCGGGTCGTAGGGCTGACGGGGGCCACCGGCAGCGCGGACCGCAGGTCCCACCCCCGCGCCGCGGAGTCGGGGAGGTTGTACTGGAGGTTGCGCAGGCGGTCGCGTAGCTGGTCTGCCGGGCGCGGGAGCCCGGACCGTAGACGGTCGCGAAATTATCCAACGTTGCCATTCGCGCGGTCACTGTACGTTGAGCTGCTTGGTGACCACCTGGCTGCAGCGCGAGAACTGGTTGGAGTGGGCCGCGAGGTTGACGAGGGTCTGGTACTCGATCCACACGTAGATCTTCCGCACCCCGTCGGCGGCGTGCACGAACGGGTCGCTGGTGGGGGCGCTGTCGTCGCGGATGACGTTCTTGAGGCGGATGACGTAGTCGCTGGTGTCGTTGACGATGCCCCCCACGATCTCCGCCCCGGCACCCCGGACTGGATGTTCATGGAGAGGTCGACGTGGTACATGGGGATCTCGTAGCGCTCGCGCCCGATGAGGTTGGGGTCGCGCGTCGTCTCGTTCCACGTGTAGTAGGTGAGGTCGGTGTCCACCTGGCGCCCCGGGGGGTCGGGGGCCAGCAGGCGCTGGAAGCGCACGTAGGGGTCCGCCAGGCTGAAGCGCTTGTTGTCCGACAGCACGTAGTGGCGGTACACCTGGAACAGGGTGTCGAGGTCCAGGACCTTGTCGTTCTTCCAGCGGATCTCCACGCCGATCAGGCGCTCGTAGGGCTCGCAGGGCGCGAACAGCGGCTCGAAGCCGTTGCCGTTCGGCTGGGGGTTCTTCGGGGCCAGCATCCACCAGATGCGGACGATGTTCGTCCGGATCTCCCAGTCGTTGAGGGGATGTCCAGGAAGTTGGACGGGTTGCTGAAGTCGAAGTTGTACTCCCGCATGCTGTAGCGGTGCATGAGCCACGACAGCATGCGCGCCGGGGGCAGCGTGAACCCGTGGATGCCGTCCAGCAGGGTGGTGCGGTACTGCCGGACCTCCAGGTCGGTGATGCGGGCCACGGAGTAGGGGTGGGCGCCCCCGGACGACGGGTCGGTGGCGAACAGCAGGAATTTTTGGGTCTGCTGGGCGGACACCCACGGCTCGAACATGAGGTCGATCTGCACGAACTCCACGCGCCGCAGGTGCAGGCGGTGGAAGATGGGGCCGCACAACTGGTTGAGGCTGATGTCGAAGACGAACTTGTACGGCGTCCCGGTGACCTTGTCACTCCAGATCATCCGGGGCAACCGTCGTCCCGCTCCAGACCGGCGCGGGTCACGTCGCTCACCTTGATGTTGACGTTGTCGATGGACAGCTGGCTGCCGCTGTCGACGTACCAGCCCTTGTCCGCGGTCCGGTAGCTGAAGGTCGGACTGTAGCCCGCCGGGACCACCCCGGCGTTCATCAGGAAGGCGTCGCGGACCTCGTTGCGCTCGCCCGCCAGCTTGGCGGCGTTCATCACGTAGAGGTGGGTGAGCTCGCGCATGCGGTCGGCGCGGAACACGATGTCCTCGTTGATCTTGATGGTCATCTCCCGGATCAGGTCCGGGGCCCGCACGGCGAAGACGTTGCCCGTGTTGGGCCGGGCGCTGAAGTCCAGGCCGAAGCGCAGCCGGATGTCGTTCAGCACCAGCTCCCGGTCCGTGGCGTGCTTGAAATCCAGCTTGATGCGGGTGTACTGGCCCGGGGCCACACTGGCCGGCTCGAAGGGCTGCCGGCGCGTGATGTCCTCGTGGAAGGGCGCCAGGCGCCGCGACTGCACCAGCAGGTTCCGATTGTTCTGTCCCACGACGGCGTAGTGGTCCGACATGATGCGCAAAAAAGGATCCAACAAACCGGGTTGTTCGCCGAGTTGGCAGTTGATTGAATCGCAACCACCACCCCCGCTGTTGGATCCCAGCGACGCATGGCCTCGGCACCCACCGTTCCCGTCGTCGACGACGACGACCGAGGTGCGGATCACCCACACCACCGCGGCGTTCACCAACGACCGCCTGCGGGCCGCGGTGGGGCGGAGCCTGACCAGCGCGATCGCCGTCGCCTGGACCGGCTGTGGACGGACTACACCCGATCCCTGCTGACCCGCGAGCTGTACCGGCGGCTGCGGGCGAAACCGCCCGACCCCGGGTCCGACTGGCAACTGGATGCGGAGGTGCTGCAGAGCATCGCCGGAATGACCCGGCGGGCCCAGGGCTACCTCGCCGCCCACTGGAAGGAGCTGGTGCGGACGGGGAAGGTCACCCGCACCGAGTTCGCGTACCTCATGCTGAAGAGCGACCACTCCGTCATCCCCGACATGGGGGGCTACTTCCGCACCAACCCGGTGGCGGAGGGGAGGGGGGCGACGTCGTCCACCACGGACGGCGTCCCGTACATCAACGACGCGCACTGGCAGCACGACGTGATCAGCGAGGCCAACAAGACGACCATGACGCTCATGGTGATGGAGCGGCTGGCGGAGTACACCGACAAGGGGCTGCCGGCCGTCGAGCCCCCGCTGCACGACACCACCCGGGTGGCCGCGGTGGGCGCCCAGGACAACGTCAAGGACGCCTGGATACCGGACTACGAGGCGGAGCCGTCCCGGCCCGGAATCGACGGCAGGCCGAGATCCTGCGCTCACAAAAGCGCAGCGAAGCGGTGGAGGCCCCGGCAACGGGCGGTCGCCGCCGCGGCGGAGGAGAAGATGAGGCGGAGTCTATGCCGCTGTTCTCCGACTCGGATTCACCCCCCCCGGCGGCGGACGACGACGCGTCCGCACCGCTGTTCTCCCCGGACGCGGGCACCCCGCTGTCCACCCTCACCCCCTCCACGGCACCGCCGCCGCCGCTCTCCGCGGCGTCCGCGGTGACCGTTCCCGACGACACGCAGGCCACCGTACTGGACGCGGACGACGACGAAGACGACCACCCAGCTGTCGATGGCAGACGACCCCGCCGGGGCGGGTTCGGGAGCCGTGCCCCACCACCGGCCCCGGCACCCACCAGCGCACCGCTGCGGGTGCGACTGGGCGGGGTCCGCCCCCGACGCGTCATCGGGAGCCAGGTCCCCCGGTCGAACTGGCGCGGGCCGCCGTGCAGCGGCGCCTCGCCCGGGTGGGTTCGCAGTTGTACCCCAACCTGTACCGCGCGCGCACCAACATCGGGCGGAGCCGGGTGGTCACCCGGTCCCAGGCGCAGGCGGAGGAGGAGCGGGCCGCGGCCGCGGCCGCGAACCCCGCGGCCGCCTCGTCCACCACCACCGGCTGGCAGACTCCCAGCCGGCGGCGCGTACCGCCCGGCGGTCCGGACGACATGATCCGGCTGTCGCAGGTCGTGGTCGTCCCCCCGCGGGGCGCAAACGGGGACCGCCCAAGGGCCGGCCCCGGGACCCCGCGCGGCGGGCCGAGTGGGAGCGCGAGCAGCGGAAACTGCGGGACGAGGCCCGGAAGGAAAGAAGCGCAACGCGACCGTCGTCGCGGACTCCCCGATACCCGTCGCGTCCTCACCGGAACCCTCCCAGGCCCTGTCCGTCGTGGGGCGTGCGGGACAACCGCCCCCGCGCATGGAACTGCACCCCCTGGCCCAGGCGTACGTGGACGGCTCTCCCCCCCGCCTCCGCGCCACCGCGACCCCCTCCACCGCCACGTTGATCGGCAGCAGCCCCGGCGGGTCTCGGAGGGGGGGGACGCGGATATGTCCGCCACCCCGTCGTCCACCCGTCCGTCATCGCACTCCCGGCCCCGCCGGGCGCACCCGTCGATCACACACCCAGCCCCCGGGCCGCATCGCGCAGCGCGGCGGAACAGCAGCGGCGCATCCTCGGAAGGCTGCGGCGGGACTTCGGCAACCAGGCGGACGAACTCGACCTGGATGCCCTGCGAAACCGCACCCCGTACACCTTCGCCCGGTACTGGGCGATCGTGGCCGCGCAGCTGTCCCTGCTCCGGGACGACGCGGCCCTGGAGCGCATCCTGGGCGGGAAAATGGACGCAACGATGAAGGCGGACGTGAAAAAATGATCCGGAACCTGAGGCCCGCCTCCGGAACCGGATGGACGACAACAGCCTGTGGGTATACCCCTACCAGTACCTGGTACACACGGCGTGTTCCGCGGCATCCAGGGCACCTGGCCCCGGCGGGAGATTCCGCCGTACGACGACCGAGAGGTGCCGCGGAGCGTCCAGGAGGTGCAGACCGACCTGGACGTCGTCCTCTACGCCGCCGCGAACGGCCTGTGGGACCCCGGACCCCGATGGGAGGGGTCGTAAACGACCAGCGGATGGGGACGGCCTACTGGACCCCCACGCAGCGCGAGGTCCTGGTCCAACTCGAGGCGGTCCGCAACCAGTGGTTGGCGTCCGTGGCCCGGGAGTTCCCCAACTCCGGCTCGGAACTCGGGGTATGGCAGACCCTCGCGCGGCTGCCCGTACCCCCGTCCGCCCCGCCCGACACTGCCGATGCGCCCCGAATTCCGCAATCAATGGTGGGACTACGGGTCCCGGATGATGCGGTTCCGCTACGACTGGCGACCCCAGGACAGCGCGGGGAACATCCGCCGCCTGTTTCACGAGCAATGGCACCCGTTGCCGGACCCCCCCGACGATTCGCAGGCCTCGTGGCACCTCATCACACCCAGTCCACCGCACCGCAATCGACACAGCCACAGTCACAGTCGACGCAGTTCACCATCCCGAACCAGTCCACACAACCGACCCAGTCCACACAGCTCACAGCCGCAGTGAGGACGACGACGACAAAGTTATCTACCAATGGCAGGTGTACGACGAGGTCGTCGACGACCTCCCAAACGAAACCAACCTGCCCGAACTCCCGGGGGGGATGGGGGGCGACCCCGTGATGATGGATGTCGAATTTCCCACCAACCGCGACGTTCTGGTGCGCGCGCAGCGCTGGATCGACACCCTCCGCACCCAGGCGGAGGACTGGGTGGAGGCCTTCACGGGCGCAATCCGGAGGGGCGACCGCGTCGAGGCCCGGAGGCTGGCCAGTCACTGGGACAACCAACACGTGCGTCTGGAACTGCACCTGTTCTACCACATCGCGCGGCGCAAGTTCATCTTCGACGAACTCGTTCGCCAGCGGAAACTGCCACCGGGATGGCAGGGCCCGCGGGACGTGCAACTGCCCGACGACGACCGCCTGTTCGACCCCCCCGAAGTGGCCGACGCCAGCGCCACTGGAATTTTTTCCACGAGGTACGACCCCCCGCGGTGGTCGGGGGAGCGGACGGTCCACGGCTCCCACCGGGTCGGAGGCCACCCTCTCCACCCAAACGATCATCGGCGACAGCCCGTCCACCCAAACGCTGCCGGCAGCAGCCCGCCAGCCCGCACGTCGACAACACCCCCTACCCACCCAGTTCGTGGACTCCCCCGCCTGGATGGGACCACCCTCGGCCCTGGTGATCCGCTGCCGAGCCAGGGGCCCGTGCAGGCGTACGCGTCGGGGGGGAGCAGCCCGGGCCCCGTACAGGCGTACGCCCCGGGGCGGTTCAACGTCGTGGCCCGCCACGTCATCCACCCGGCCAGGCCGCCTGCAGCGGGTCTTCGCCCCCCTGCGCGAGGCCATGGTCCCCGCCTGGCGCCGGTGCAACCGCTTCCGGGACTCACTCGAAAGCTTCGCCTCCAGCGGTCAATAGGTGTCGTTGGATCCTTCGCGCATGCCCCGCCGCTCCACCGCGTCCACGGTCGCCGGGCACATCGTCTCCCCGGAGCGGCCAAGCAGTCCCGCGTCTTCACCCCCCTCCGCGACGGTCTGATCCGGGGCGGCGCATTCCGTCCCGCCAACCGATGGCGCAGCGGCAAGGAGCCCCGCAACAACAACGTCCTGCAGCGCCCGCTGGCGCTCGCC
>CAAHFI011453589.1:0-10973 GCA_900893395.1 Euglena gracilis
GTATGCCTGCCCGTACGCCACACGGACCCCGTGGGCAGCACACAGTGTTTTCCAAAACCCGGCTGTGAAATGGCAGCCCCGGTTGTACCTCACCACCGAGGGTGTCCCAAAAATCTCCCACTGCATTTCCAACATGTCCTTTCCAACCTTTTCAGCCGTGATTGCCATGGCCAGGTGGGGGGTTGTATCCATCCACCCACTCAGCCTGTACACACATAACGCCAACGAGTTGTAATTTTTCCCTTCAAAGGTCGTTTCAGGGAGAGATAACAAATAGATAGCAAAACTGTTTATCAAATCTGCAGGAATCGGTGCCTGTTCAATCGGGCACTTGTGTGGTATGTGGCTGGGTTCTGTTGCTTGGCAGGTTTCACAGATGGGCATCATTTTTCGTGTCTTTTTTTTGCATCGTGGCTGTCCGCAAACAAAAACCACCTTCCCATCTGGTCGCACAGTCGGGCTGACCCTGCGTTACCGGCTGCTTCGTGATGTTCCTGAATTATGTTTCAGTCAACCCCTCTTTGTATTCACAGGAGACGGTTTTTGTCGAGCCTGCCGTTGCCGAATCGGTACCAGTCAGGCCAGTTTTTGAATCCCGTTTCCTTCAGGTCATTAAACACAGGTCCCCACCTTGGGCAACGTTCGTACTCGTTCTTCCATTCCCTCTCTTTCACTCCTTTCGGTTCCATCTGTCGAAGCTGCGGGGCGTGCCTCCCCTTGATGGAGGACCAACGGGTGTCCCTTGCGCGTCCTGTTGGTTTGTTGAGTGGCGTAGCTGGCATATTTCTGAGTAGACACATTCCACAGTTTCTTGACCTGGTGAAGGAGGGGGTGGAATCTCAAAGTCTGACACCCAGGTAACACCTAACAGGCAGAGTATGCATTTAGGACATCAGTGCGGCTGAAATTGTTCAGCACCGGTTAGGCTTCAGCAACCTCCAAGATTGTGGCTGCTTCGAGAGCCTCCTGCTGTGCCAACAATGTTCTTGCCAGTTTTTTGAAGGCATGATTATACCTCTGCAAAGATCCTAAGGATGCCACGTGAGATGAGAGACTCTCCTCCTGAAATTTTAGATTTTTCAAACTTTCCAGATGCAATCACACAGGCCAGCAGCCATCTGCGGGAAGGGCATATGTTCACCCCCAACAGTTGGTGAAGAGGCCCTGGAAAGGTGTAATTAGAACTTTTGTGGGTGCAAAACATGTCCATTTGTGTTTGAATGTGATTGTGAAAAGAAAGTTCAACACGTGATGGAACACCTTCCGGTTGAGGATGTAATATACTCTGTCCTGGAGTTCCCTGGTCAGAGGGAACTCAAACGAACTGCAAATTGATCCATTTCTCCTGACACCAATGGAGGACGTATTATATCTTGTATTATAGAAAAAACAGTCACAAAAAAACCGAAACACTCCTTTTTGTTTTTTGCAGAGTTCTTGGAAGGTGACCAAAGAGCCCCAAAATTTTTTTAAAAAGCAGTGTGTCCCGTCAGACTGCAGTTGCTCCAAAATGCCACTGGCTTTGCAGGATGCGCAGTGATTTCAAAGCTCTTTTTTTTCAGCCCAAAGGAAGCACAAAGCATTGCTTAGTAAGTTTTTGCAAACAGGTTGTTTGTTTCCTGAATTGCTGTCAGAGAAAATTTTTGGAAGCCAATGTCAAGTGTGACCATCTCTGTGAACGTGTGACGTACCAACGGGAGACACTGAGGAACAAGTTTGGAGCTGTCGTTGATTACTTCGCCCCATACATTTGTGAAAAACTTGAGAGATGGTTTTGCCCTTCTTTTGTGGGGAAGATGCCAAGCCATCTTTTCCAATCAATACGCCGACTTTCAAAGGCATCCCAATAAATTCCATTTGAATCTCAGCGTCCGCTGTGATATTTTGAGTACCTTGGTTCAGATTGTTTCAGACATGTTTCCATGCATAATTCACAACCTGGGCCAAGTTTTCATGGGCAAAGGGTCAACCATTCTTATAGGGGTCTTATAGATATGTCCTCCATTTCCCTATTTCCTCCCCGGCGGGGGCTAACGAAAATGTCTGGCCAGGTCCAAGAATTGTGTCTGTCGGCTGTAATATGTTTTTACTGTTTTTGCATTGGGTGTTCTTGATACTTTGGAATAAAATGTGTTTTATGCCACTGGAATGAATTTGAAAGCGCCACAAGACGATTTTGTGAAAGAATTCGAAGCACAGGAGAGTTCAAAAAGAAGGATCCTACGCCAAACGGAGAGAAAGCTTTACCAGTGGTAGCAGAAATGCATGCTCTGCCTTGTTCTGCTGTCCTATCTCATCCGTGTTGGTCGCTGTCGTCGGAAGTCGTCGGAGGAACGACACGCTCAAGAACAACAAGAGGAGTAGTGATCCGCCGAGGAATGGCTCTGACCTTCCCTCTGACCGGCTGAATGGAGTCAGCCTCACCCACTTTTTTGTGCGAGGGCCCCCCAGTCAAACGCCTTCCTGTAACCAGACAGGGGAGGCCTGGAGATCCCCATATTTTCCAAACCAATCCTGTCCACCAAAAAACCTTGAAAAACGCTTTTACCGAAAGGAGTTTTCCCTTTGCAAGAAACCTCACCAGTCTGTCACAGATGATTTCCCAACGTTCAGAAAAAAAAACGCCGCATCGTTCCTCATCAAGTGAAACAAATGGATAATGTCACCTGGTTTGGATTGTTCTGGTTGACGAAAGTGCGGTATCGTTCACTCAAAGGGCCTTTTTCGGACCCTTTCGTTTTTGAGAAACCTAACAAAAACAAACTACCTGTTTTCCTGTTTTTTTGTGTGCTAAAAGATATGGCCCGAGTGCAATTTCCTCCTTCCCCTCATTGGCCAGAAACGGAGTTGCAGTCCACCAAGAATTGGTGTTAATGCAACAAATTTACTGTTCAATTTTTTTAGAGCATCTGCACCTCACAACCCAATAGCAAATAAGGAGATCATAAAGGCTTGTCTGCGCCTTGCAGTGTATTCTATCCACCCAGAGAAACATCACCAGTCTCACGCAGAAGTGTCCATGGCGGCTCAAAGAAAATGTCTATAGGGGCCTTATTTATCGTCGTCGGGGATCAATAATTGTGTCCAGGAAGGTTCTCCGGAAGGTGTCTGCGAAGGACTACAAAACTTGTCCACGAGAGATCTTCATTTTGTCCAACAGGTAATTTTCAGGTTTCCCTCTAGCTGTAACAACAAGTGTGCAAGGTCAGTGTGGGAATGTCCAGGAGTGCTTGTGGCGGTTAATAGTCAATGATCGGGAGGAGGCGTTGGGGCAGATTCCATTGTGAGAAGCCCCCACCTTAATAAGGAAAACATGGGCCAATTCCCAGTCCAGGTTCGGGCACCATGGGTTGTTGGAGCAAAAGAGGGGTCTCTGGTGATCGATTGGGGGGGGGGGAACGAAGCCACAGCTTCCTTTCCAGTCATTGGGGTTATGAACTTTTGGGGCAGGGAACTTTGCCACAACAAGATCCTAGAAAAATACAAGTTTCTTCTCCCACTTTCATGCCTACGTAGTCTGCTATCTCGGTTCGCAAAGACAATTGAAAGTAGGCATCTTTTAGCTCATTTTTTTCCCTCATAGAACCTCCCCGTTTGTTCGGTGTGGAAAGAAAATTTCCGAAAATCTCCAGCCGAATTTTTTTTGTGAGATGAATTGGTTTAAGTCTCAGCAATCTAAGATTTGTCGTCCTTTGATTTCCCCCCTTGTATTCTTCTGATTATGAAGTAGGGATCCAAGTTTTTTGCTTCTTTTTGCCGAATTAACTCTGTTGCTCCTGAAAGGGCATATTGTCTGAATTTTTGTTTGCGGCAGGAGAACTTTAATTTGGGCATTTCTGTGTTATCTTCCTGGACAACTGTGCGGGCAAACGGATGTCTGACGTTACCCCTTCCTTGATGACCCCGAGAACATCTGGGAAAGCTCTTACTTCTACCCAGAAAGGCAGGGAGTTCATGATCGTTTTGATAGAGTGGGGAACAACCCCCAAGCGGCTCTGACTGCTCCCTGGTGTTCATTGTCAGCTGACACTCCAGCCCCAGGCTGGACTTCGCAGCAGACTTCCCGTCTGCTGCGAAGTTGGGCTCTTGGGTCCCTCTGGCTGGGACACCAGTATCCTGCTTGTCATTTTCTGAGCAGTCACCACCTGGAGAAAATGAAATGTGACAGGGTTTCTCTTTGGTTCCATACCGATTTCTGCTGTTGGAGTCATTACCATCTTCCCACAGCTATGATTCTGAATACGAAACGCCAGAAACCGGCCTGGTGGACCGTTCCGCAGCACAACCAGTTCAAATGGTCCTGGTGGAAGACCCCTGGACCTTTCAAGGTGCCTGCTCATTTCCCTCTGTGGAGAGTGGGAAGGAAGAAAGAAATTCCACGGAGTTACCATCCTTCCCCTTGGTTGACCTCCATGGTCTGAATTGATTGCCAAAACCTTGCACTCTGGCGGTAAGTCCCTTTCCACCGTTGAGTCTGAAGCTCTTGCGAACTGCGGGGTTGTGAAAATACAACCTGGGATGCTCTTAAAACCATGCCAGTCATAGAAGCCATGCTGATGCTGCTGTGGATTTTGTCGAACCTCACGTCCTCCCTGTCTAACACAACATTCTGGGTGCTGATCACTGAGACTGAGGCTCCTCCTCTTCCTTTCCTTCAGAAGGATGTCGTCTGTGTCCATCAAGTAGTGGGAGAACTGCTGGGCCAATCCTGCTGTTCAGGTTCAGGGTCCTGTTCTAACATATCATACGGTGTGTACTAGAAGCCATGTTCAGTGCCCTCTGGAAGATGATCTTCTTTAACATGTCCACTGCGGACATTGCGTCCCCCGCGTGGTTGTTCTCCTCACTCCTGGTATTCAGCTAGGTGTACACAGAGGCCTGCGCCAACGTGGTCCTTGTTGGAGCCGATTACCGGCCTGGATTCCTTGGAAACATATCAATAACTCCCACTGGAGCTCGCCTTTTTTTGCCTCCCACGGAGGCGGACCTCGTTGCCTCGTCCTCGGTGTCCTCTGCCTGCATCGCGGCGTCTACCGAAATCTGCCGTGTGAGTACGATTTCGGGTTCCTGCAAGTGGTGTCACCACAGATCTGCCAACTGGAAGGCCGGCGCGCCTGCTCTCTCGCACAGCTCCAGTAGCTGCACCGGCACGCCAGCCATAAGCGCCAGAGAGAAGAGGAACGTGTTGAGGTACTTGCTGAAGTTTCTGTTCACCAGCACCACTGAAGCCAGCGAGCCGCTTTGCCGCCTGCTCTTTTTTTTTAGCCGGTCCCCCTCCAAGTGGCGTCCAGTCGCCAGCGTAGCTTGGACGATGTCTGGTGCAGGCTCTCGCAGGAAGACCGTCAGCGCCTGACTCGTTCAGGAAGAAGGCTGACCACACCGCGTTGAAGACAGCAGCATCTTGGCTCCGTAGATTCATCACGTCCACCGGAGAGGACGACAATGTCATGGTAGGTAAAACAACTCCAGCAAAAAACAAGTAAAAAGAGGCAGCCCCGCCACACAAACGACACAAACATCGCACCACATCGCAGTGCGGAGTCCGAATTGTCGCCTTAATGGCCTGTTGTGCCTTCGTCGCTGTGCTGTATTCATGGACGGTGCGATTTGGCTGCCTTGGCAGTAACTGAGCACACTTTGTTTTGTAGAAAGTTGCACCGAGGCCTTGGATCCACTGATCAGAGTGGCCAGCTGGCTGCTGCCTCTCCCCCTTGCGGGTCCTTCTGACCATTATCTGTCAGGTTCGGTTGCCTTAACTTTGGGAGGTTTCTGTGTTTTGAAGTTTCTGGCGGGGAACGGGCCGCCACGGTTCGCGGTCGGTCCGCCGCATCAGGTTGTCAAGCTACTTCAGCTGTTCTCTCTTGAAGGTCTTCAGCTCTGTGCTTCTTTGTATTTGCATATGCCATTGAAATCCTACTTGACAACATCCAGTTCTGTAGGATGTCTGCAGAACGTGAATGTCTCACAAACTGAAGGCTGTGTTCCGCAGCCTGCCGCTTCTGTCAGATCGTATGGGACGTAGAGACCAGTGTCACACTTCTGGAAGATCTTTTCTCCTCACAGGTGGGGGTCTTTTTTTGTGATATTTGGCAACTTCAAGTATTCCAAGGCTGAGAGGAAAACTCTCTCGAAAAGGACATCGAAGTGAAAACGTTCAGATGCTTTTTCTGTGCATTGCCTAAAAAATGGTGAAGTTGGACAAATTTTGTTTTTTAACCCAAAGGAACTTTCCCCACAAAAGCAGGTTGTGCAGCAGGGCAAGGACTAAAAGTCTGTATTGTGTGAAAGGGATTGCTTCGGTCGTAAACTGACTGTCCTGGTTTGTGTTACTTGTGAACTGTGTTGCTGTAAAAACTGCAGACAGGCAGCAATTTGAACGCGAATGACAGAAGATGAACTGGCCGGAAGAGTATCAGATGACTGCAGCCCAGATGTCACCTCGTCTTAGTGTGGCCTGCTTCCGCAACGCTATTGCAACGCATGCACTCGTGGGCTTGTGTTCCCCATGGTGCCTTTCGAAAGAAGTGATTGAATTTGACCCTTTTGTGCTTTAGCTGGTTGTGAGACAAATTTTGTTGATCTCCTTACGGTTGTGCTGTCCGTTACTTCCTTCGTGAAGGGTGGCTACAGATTTCCTAAACTTATTCCTTTTTTTCTGCCGTGGCTCAAAGGTTTTCGCACTCTCGCGCTTGGGTGGGTCAAATCCAACTCGCATTGAATCCTGCGGACATTATGAATTAACTAGACAAATGCAAGCCACATGTGTTGTTTGCTGGGTTTTGCAACAGAATAAAAAATTTTCGTTTTGTGCCAATCTGGTAAATGTGCACCCTGTCATTGCGAAACCGAATAGTTCAAGTTTCATTCCATGACGCCAAGCTGGCACACAATTACCCAAAAAAGAATGGACAGCACAAGGCCTGCACATTTGCCTGAAGCTTCATAGCTAATAAAAAGGAAACAAGATTTAATCAACCATTGAACCGCATGCCCCATAATCCTATGGTATTTCCCCAGGTAAATCATTTTTTAGGTCCACATTTAACAAAGGACTGCCTCAGGGCTTCTTTGGTAACACACAATTCTTGACAACTTGTTGCATTGCATAAAAAAAAAACAACTGTTCAGCTTGCCCTCAGCTACTCGGAATTTCCCGACTTATACTTCTGGAATTTTTTGGTGGCATAACACGTTTTGCGGCATTGCGGCCTGACAACGAGGACTTGGACAAGAGGAGTAAAAAACGAAAAGGTTCAAGGTTCAACTGAAGGAAGACTTTGCTCATTCGTTGATTTTTTTCGTTGAGAGACCTACACCTCTGATTACTGTTGTTCGTCATAACAGACACAGGTGACCTGGCCGAGTGGTCTAAGGCGTTGCGTTAAGGCCGCAATCTCTTCGGGGGCGTGGGTTCGAACCCCACGGTCATCACGGTTTTGCGCCAACAGATGCGCTGATCCGTTCAAATTTGCAGGAATTTGACGACCTTCACTACTTCTACCGACAGACAGAATGCGGGGACAAAGCTGTGGACTTTGCACCTCCCTTTCCAGAAGATATAATGAAAAGAGTTAGCCAAACAAGTGGTCGGTTTAACCCATAACTCGACCATGTTCAGGCACACTGGTGGGACGAATTACAACTTCTGAACGTTTTTGACAGAACACGATCTCTTTCGTTACCTTCCATTGACTGTTTTTTTTCATTCCAAAAGCGGCTTTTTAAAGCTGGTCTGCTCTGCACGCCATGTCGTCCTGCACTTTCAGTTTACTGAAGGATATTGTTTTTTTGCCCAGCTGCCACTGTCATGGGTCCGCGAATGGGTTCTGCAGCTGGGGATCGGCGCGACCGGCAGGCTCAGTTTACTAGGCTGCCCATGCAAGATTTTGTCCTGGGGACCAAAGGTTCTGCTTGTTCGGTGAGTGGGTTGGAGGAAGAGTAGCTCCTGGCTTGGCCTCCCTTCTGGCGATGGGGAGGGGTTCACGAATCTGCCTGATTGGTGACCCTCGCACATTGTTGAACATCAGCACCTTTGGCTGCAGCTCCTCTTCTTGCACCAACAGCTGTAGCCCGAAAAAACCTTTTGTATACATTACATGTGTATGTATATATTTTTACCAATGTGCATATTTTGTACTGTATTTTTTTTGCTGATGTATTATTTCACTCATCCTCTTTGAAGTCTTTGATTGGGATAGATTTTGACTACTAGGTTTCAAGTTTATGAAAAAGCTTTCAATTTTGCCTTCAGGGCACAGTACCAAACAGCTTGGAACAAAATTAGTAGAAGAGGGAGACTGCAAAGGAAAAAAAAGGTTCACGGATTCGATGTGTAATCAGACATGATACAGAGATTCAGCGACGGCAGCCGGACCAACACTCTGCCTCCTCATCCTTACCTCCGTCTGCCGGCCTGGCCGCTGCCTACCTCGACCACTTTCCATAGGATTCTGGTCGTCTCGGTCCTCCACCGCTGCTCCGCAACGTGACTTGCTCGCTGCGGGCAGGCTCATATGTTCCGGGTTGGGGTGAAATCCACCCAATCCGAGGTCGTGCTCCGTAGTCGCAGCCCGGTGGGCGTCGCTGGTGGCCTCGTCCGGCCTTGGCGCTTACCTCACGAATATGCTGCTTGCCTTTGGCGCTCTCCTTGGGTGGTCAGGGACTGTGTTCGTTCCCCCCCCTCATGGCCCCTACTTTGCCCCCCCCGCTTGGGCCAATTCCAGTTGGGGTCTTGGTCGGCAGCCCTGGTCTGCGGCGGACAAGGAGCTGGGCAACTCATTCTTCCCTGTCCCTGTGTTCCTCTTCCGAGAAGGATCCCCTTCTTTCTCCTGTCCCTTCCTCTCGGACGGTACGATCCATTTTCATTTGAATAGGTTTTCAATCGTCTTATTGAGAGCTTGCAAGAACAACGAAACTCATTTCGGTGCATTGTCTTTGAGTTCTACGTTGCACACTGTAAGTTGGATCCCTCGGATCAGTATCTCATCTCATGACAATCCTTGTCCACTGACGCATTAGGTGACAAACTTTTGGCGCAGGCCAACGTGGAGTGTGCAATGTGTTGGACAGTCTGCTACAGCCAACCTGGGTTTTTAGTCATGGCATTTTCCCACTCAATCACGGGAGTTTCCAAATCAATTTTGCAGGGCAGGAGCAAATCTTGAAGTTCTTTGCCAATGCCCATGAAATGCCCGAGAAAGTTCGGACAAACTGATACACTGTTTGCCATAGGCTGCTAGTGGAAAAGAGCATGATACACATAATTCCCAGATCAATGCTTTTGTTCAGAAACCCTATTTTCTTACAATGCCTCATTCAGAACTCTCTGGATGTTTGATCTCAAAATTATGTCCGCCACACACACCCTGTCCTGAACGATTGCTGAACAACTCTCAGGCCATTCACAGCACAGCAGACGGACGAGCCCCTTAGCCCCGCGCAGAACACAAATCAGACACAAATGAGACAGACAGACGAAGACGGAGAAAACGAAAAAAAGTTCGACTTTCTGCCGCTGAACACCAGTATATGCTAACACGAATTGTCAAACGACACGGAGAATGTTTTCTCGTAAACGCGATGATGCCAATGTTTTGCTGTCAGCTTCAGCAAAATGATCCTCAAATCACACCTGAGGCTGCAGACCGGAGCTGTCAGATACAACAGTCCACCATCTCGTTCTGAAGTACGTGCCTCACGGCTCACTTTGATGCTCCACCGGTGGTCATTTCTGTTGTAGGTGCCTCACAGCTCATCACCATCTGCAGCACAAAGACAAAAATAAGTGCAATCTTCAGTGATATCTGCAGCAATGTACAGTGCCAAGATTCTGCCAGCAGCTGCAGCCAGTGGCCTAACAATGTGTGAGTCAGGAGAGCTGAGTACGCAAAACAAAATAGCCTACGAAAACCCAACCAGATGAGATAAAGTGCAGGTATATACATATACATATGTATGTATGTATGTATATATACGTTTTTTCCTCTAAACCCAGAGAAGTGCGAGCTTTGCTAATAATTCCATTTTTTGTATTGGGCCAAAGTTCCCAAGTGGGAGGAAGTCATAAGGCTGGGAAATTTTCCTCAAACCAGTCCTTGGTGCTGCTGGAGTATGTATTCAGAAAAAACACATTTGTCTTGGGGGGGTCCCCTACTGTGGTCCCTATGGAAGAAAACCTTCGTCCAACAGACCTCCTTTCATAACAAAGTAAATCATGTCAGATAAAAATTGGCACTGTCCCACTGGAATCCGCACAGCACCAGAGTGGCAGGGGTCCTGTGGACAAAATCTGGGGCTTTCCAGGACCATTTTCTCAGACAGTCCCCTTTTTCTTGAAAGCCAACTGGACCCCCCCCCCGGTCCTGAAGAATTTCCCCTTCCCAAACACGGTCGATTTCGTATGCTGGTTTTTTCTTGAGAGTTTTTTTGTTGAAAACAAGACCTTGTAGCTCCACCCCCCTGTGCAGACTTGAAATTCTCCAACAATTGAATGGGCTTTTTCTTCATTCAACAAACCAGCTGTCAGTTTTCGTGAACAGAAAGCTATGGGTACTTTTTTTTTGGAAATGGCTGTGCTTGTGTCTGTTTTTTTCTGCAGTGTCCTCCGCAAATTGTTACGGAGCCGCACCGACGGCTCTGCTACTTGCGTCCACCTTGAGTATGAACTTTTTGTCCGGGTTCACTGTTTGCAGTTTCAGGCTTCAGGCAGGTGTATATGTGTATATCTATGTATTTCTGTACATATATAGATATGTAGATATACATATATACATATTTATACAAATATATACACCTATATACATATATACAGAAAGAGAGATACATATATGTATATGTATATGTTCACATATGTGTGTATATACGTAAAAATATGTATATATGTGTATATATATGTGTGTGTATATTTGCACATATATTTATATATGCATATATTATATATATTATATACATACGTATAAATGTACGTATATATG
>CAAHFI011453659.1:0-12445 GCA_900893395.1 Euglena gracilis
GCGGAGCCCGAATGGTCTCGGACTCCCACGACAGAGGAAGGGGGAGGAAGGGACCAAGAGGGCGGAGCACAAGAAGATGGTGAGCCCAACCACCCCACCCAAAAATCAGCAGAAAAAGAAAAATATCCCAACCAGAAATGGGACCCCCGACCAAGCAACCATGAGAGGGGGAGGGGGAGGGGGGGCCACGACGGTTCAGCTTCGCCAAGGTGTCGGAGGAGGCCTCATCATCGCCAACTCTGGCAACAAAGGCGCAGTAAGAAGCACCCCCAGCGCACTCACAAACCCACCAGAACAGAACAGCCGACAAGGAAAGCAGGACCTCACCATCTTCTTGTGCTCCGCCCTCTTGGTCCCTTCCTCCCCCTTCCTCTGTCGTGGGAGTCCGATTCCTGTCCCTGGGGTGGGTCACCCCCCCTCTGCCCCCGCAGGCCCCCATTTTCCGACCGAGGGCTTTTGAAGACAAATTTTCTTTTAAGGGTGGGGGGGTCGGGCACACAAGGTCTTTGTGCTTCGCCCTCGGTGTCCCTTCCTCCCTTGTCGGTTTTCCTAGAGGGAGTACGAGATACCTCGGGCTCTGCACTTTGCCATTGTGAGGCCTGATTTTGCACTAAAATTAGCGGGGCCAGATCATTTTCTGAAATGGTTTGGGCACCAAGTCGTTGATAATGGGCTGTAAAAGCCTCGACCCCCCTCCACTGGCCAATTTCACACACTTCTTGGGCAGAAAGGCCCAATTTTTTTTGTAAACCAACCCCTGCCCCTCTGGTGGAGTGGCCCCCACACACCTGGGGGGATACCCCATGTTTGGCCAAAAGATTCCTTTGTGATGGAAGCAATGGTGTCTGCACTAATGGCTTTATAAGGGGGCTTTAATGAAATTAGAAGGGGCCCCCCTGGTCTCACGAATAAACGTGTTGCAGCAACATAGGACATCATCAAATGAAAGGGGCTCACTTCGGGACACTGGGGAATAGAAAAAACCCACTTGTGAAACTTCTGGCCTTTACACCTAACTTTGATGTAGGGCGCCTTGCCCAAGACACTTGTGGTTTGTTTCACTCTCTCCAAATCTGAAGATCGGTATAAACAGAGGACCCGTGAGCAAAAAATGAGTTGTGTACGCAATGTACATATATCAGAGGGAAAGGGGGCTTGGGACAGCCCCAGCAGGATTGGGACGGGATCCCAGAATGCCCCATATTTTTCCAGATTTTGGTTCCAAAGTTTTTTGTATGGGGACAAAAGGGAATGTAATCTCAATCCACCAAACCTAGGGATCAAAAGCATAGCACTGTACGCATTACGGGCTTGGGCCTTGGAAAATTGAAATAGTTGTATTAAGTCGCCAGCCACCTGCTCTGTGGTGGCTTGAGGCAGGGGCACCCCCAGTTTTTCCAAAATGACCCTAAGAAGTGCAAAAGCACTTTGATAACGTTTCAAACCGGGGTTTCTCCCCAGGAAATTGTCAATAGTTTTATTCTGTATTTGTTTCTCCTCCAAGATATTCGTGAGAAAATCATGCAAAGGAGGGGCCACCTGGGGGGCGGCGTTTTCTCCCTCCTGCAGTTGGCAAACATGCCCCTGTAGGGGGTGATTTTCAGGCAGGGGGTCCCTGGCGCTTTCATCTTTGTTAATTGGGGCCACCACGTGGCTGAATCCCAAAAGCGGGTGCCCATCAAAACTTTTGGTTTAGGGAAAAATCTTCAATCGTGGTAAATTTTTTTGAATGATTGACCAGGGGCATAAAGTCCCCCCATATTGTCCAGTGGGCATTGGAGGGCGTCCACTGCAGTGGCCCCCAGTGGGGCCATCTGGCCACAAAATTAGGCAGTTTTTTGTTGCCTGGGGAGACAAATAAGTCGGTTTCCAAATTTTTGTAATCTTTGAAATGATGCCTTAGCCATTGAAAAAGTTGGGGGTCGAAGGAGTAATCCCCCCCTGTCTGACTCCCATCTGCTTATGGGGTCTGCTGTGCATTCCTGCGAAGTAACCCATTTTACTTGTAGATTCAAATTTTTTCCATGCACCATTTGAAAACGGTCTCAGAAGGCTGTTGAAGGGGTCTTTTCTGCCCCCCCCTTTTGTCAGGTAATAATAAATAACCTGATTGTCCACAGAAAGGGACACCGTTTCTCCTGGCTTGCTCAGGCTTTTTACTGTGCGATGGCTGCACGTAATTCTTTTACGTTGATATGTAAAATGGAGCTTTCTCTCCAAAACTCCTGGACAATTTCTCCAGTGCGAATGTCCAGCCCCCCCCAGGCATGCATGGGTGCTGCTGTCTGAGTGCAACTCCCTTGTTGCATTTTTGGGGAAAGTTCTGCCCCGCAGGAGTCCAGCAGGTGTTTTATTTCCCTCAATTGGGCTTTTATGTTCTGCGAAATGGAATGCTTTGAATCCCATGGGGCTGCAGATTGTTTGACCAAAATTTTTGTTAGGGAATCTGTGAATGCCCTTAAGAAGGGTAGGGCCATGAGGTTGAACCTGATTTGGCCCAAAATGGCAGCCAGCAGCCTTTTTGTCACGTAGTCCTTTTTTGACTATGTTCGCCAGCCCCTTTTTTATTGTTTTAACCTTCTGGGCGGGTCTTTGCAGCTTTTTCTCTTGGAAATATATCTGGAAGCCCAAATGGTTTACAACTTGTGTGGGCTCTAGGGTTTACTTTTTGACATTTTTTTTGAACCCCGAATCCATCAGGTCCCTTACGACCCTGTTTAAGTGTTTTTGCAAAATTTGTTTGGTGGGTGCCACTAATAATATGTCGTCCAGGTAAATAAAAACCTGCATTCCTTTTTCCTCCAGCGTTTTTCGAATGTCTTCATGACTGACATAAAAATTTGTGGCATTACATTTAGGCCAAAACAGCCTGCCTGGAACTCCCAAGTTTGTCCCCCAAACTGATGCCTCAGAAATGGTTTTTGGGGCTGGGTTCACAGGAATGTGAAAGTATGCATCTTTTAAGTCGATTTTGGCTGCCCATTGGCCTTTCTCCAAAACCGTGGAAATGTTTTGAATGTGGTCTAATTTGAAGGCCTTCATGGGAAATTTTGGTTTATTTCCCTGCAATCGCTTATGAACCTCCATTTCGTTCGACCCCCCCTCTGGTTTTTAAATTAGGAACCAGGGAATTAGATGTTGAGTTCCCAAATACTGAACTCTCTTTATGGACCCATATTTTTCGCAATCCAACATATTTTTTTCTGCCTGGTTCAGGTCCAGGTTGGCTCTGTTTTTTAGATACGTGGACAATTCTTTGAGGGGGAGACCCATGGGGCTTGAAGGCCATCTTCTATAAGTTGGTGCTTAGGGCCTGGCTCACAGGGATGTGAAAATAAGCATCCTTTAGGTCTGTTTTTGGTGCCCAGTGGCATTTTTCTAAAACTGGAAAAATGTGCTGAATGTCATCCATCTTGAAAGGTTTCACTTGGAACCGTTAATTTATTTCACTGCAATTGCTTATTAATCTCCATTTTGTCTGCCCCCTCCTCTGGTTTTGAAATGAGAAACCAGAAGATCAGGTGCTGGGTGGTTGAATCCCTCACCCTCTTTACATATCCAGATTTTTCGTAATACAGCAGTATTTTTTCTCCATGGTGTAGGTTCAAATTTGCTCTGGTTTTTGGGTGGGTGGACAATTTTGGTCGGCTGACCGAGGGGGGTTGAACGCCATCCCTGATGAGTTGACATGTTGCTGGGGGGACATTTTTTCCCACCATTTTAGGCTTTTTTGTAGCCTTTGATGCTGGGGGTGTCTCCCCATTTATCCTCCATGGAATTTAATTCTGGAATGAGATGATTTTTGGGGGGCTGGGTTGGGGGTGTTGGACGTTGCACCCTTAGGGCCCCTAGGGCTTGAGGCCTTGGAAATGGAAAATTTTCCTGGGGGGTGTGCATGCACTCACCTCTCTTCTCACTCTCTCTCTCTGGAGGATCTTGTTGTTTGAATGCGTACCATGGGGCTTACTGTCCCTGTTTTGCCTATCAGGCCTCCTTGATGATGACGGTGCTGGTATCCATACCATAGGGGGGCTTCTGTGGGTCCCCCCTTCTTGATTTCACTGGCGGATTTGAAGATTGATGAGCAAATACTTGTGGGGGTCCTTCAACTTCCCTCTGTTCCTCCTGGGGCTGGGCATTTGTTAACTACAAGCCCCTGTGGGGCTGCCCTTTAGCTTCTGGGGGGTCTCCGGAGGTCCACCCCTTGTATGGCTGCCATTGTCCTCCTTGGCCCCAAGCCCCATTTGTTCTGGCCTCTGTAAGGGGCTAAAAGTTCTGGCTTCTTGCCATGCCCAATTGAAATCTGGGGGAGCCCCCCTGATTTTGGGTTGTGGGCTGACTTTGAAAAAGATGGTTGGTACAGACCTTTTTTACCCCTTCCTGTGGGCATTCTGCTCCATACTGGCCCATCCGCTTGCTTCCCAGTGCTGTACTGGTCCCCTTGTCCCGTATTTTATCTTGATAGTTTGGGGGCATTTGCCCTCCGGGATGGAGCTTTTCCTCAGTGGGCTGGGCCTGCCCAACTTGAAGGTTTCTTGTACCCCAATTTGAAATGTAATGGGTCTTGACCCTGGATACCCATGTCTTCCGTTGCTGTCTGGGCGTTTTGCTCATTGTCTGCCAGGGTCCATGACCATCACTGGGTGTGGTTGTCTGCTGATGAAAGATTTCTGTTGAGATGTGTGCTGGTGGGGAAGTGAAACGGTTCGCCACGTTGAAACCACATCGCCAAGGTCTCCGGCTCACGTATCTTGTCCTGCACTTTGTCCAGGTTGTCGACTTGGTAATTCCAACTTGTTCTCACATTCTGCATTGACTTTCAATTTCAAAATTAAAGTATTTTGTTGAATTTGATATCCTTCAGGTTCTACAGGTTCTGAATATTGATATTATATTGTCTTGACTTCTTCCACCTCCGTTCTTCAAAGTCTCTGTATTCTTCCGTGTCGAATACCAAGATTAGGAATCAGCCAACTCCGTCAAAGAAAGAAACTAAGCGGGACCTCCTAACGCAGTGCAGCGAACAATCACACAACAAAGCGCCAGCGAGCAAGGCATGGCCTCACAGTGGCAAAGTGCGGAGCCAGAGGTGTCGTTTGGTGTTCCCCTGTATGGTGTTATCACTGTTCCCGTCCTTTGCCTTTTTGTGTCATTGAGAACGGTGACAGCTGGGGGGGAGGCCCGCCCCACTGTTCCTATGGGCTATGAACTAAACAACCGAGTGGACCCAAAAGTCACAGAAAGATTTCATTGAAAGTGGCCTTACTCGGGGTCACAGGGGATGCCTGAAATGTTCCCAAAGCCCCCGTGGGGTGGGCACCCAAGCCCTGCGCTGGCGATGCCAACGCTCGTCCTGCCGATCTGTGGTGGCCCTGCGTAATCGGCTGCACGGTTCTCACCTCCCCCTCATTCAGGTGAAATGGTTCCTGACCAGCCGCACTTTCTGTCAGGCGGAGCTTGGAATGATTGCTGAGGCGTACACCAACTGTAAAAATTACTTGCCGGAGGTCTGCGTCACAGACCTTGAGGGAAAAAAGGGGGTGCCGGGAAAAATAATGGAGTCGATTTTCAGCAAGCGAAATTCGAACACAGGTGGTGGGGGATGTCTGTCGCAGTCAGGGTAACCACGTTTCATTTTAGATGTTGTCGATTTTAGACGGGTCGATTAGCGAACAAGTACGCCATACGACACCCTCCGACGCCCTTTTAGCAGTCGCAGGCCAGTCTGCTTGGCAGTTCTAACCCACCTCAGCTCTTAAGCGTGGAATCCTGACCCTGAGGGTTGGAATTCAAAATGAGATGGGCAGAATGCTTGGGTGTATATTTGTCATCGGCGTCATCTGACATCTCCATTTGAGCATCGAAATCGTCGGAAGCTGTAGTGACCATTTGGACAGGCGCTTCATACTCTTCAGGTTCAATATCACTCAGGTACTGCTAACCCAGAGATATCATGAACAAATTACAATTTAGATTTCGCTAAAGTCGTGACCAAAGCCTTTCGCTCACCTTGTGTTTATGTGCAAATTTTCGCGATTGAACACCGCTAAAATATTGGCTTTCAACTGTTGTTACACATTATTCGAGACCTCTCTTCAAGCGCTATCTGATGGCCTAAAAATGTTACGAATAAAAGCAGCAGCTCGAGAAAGAGAGAAATTGCCACGTAATAAAATCGCGATCTCTTTGAATATATCTCATATGAAGCGAGTTATGTAGTTCTGAAAACAGATTCAGAAAGCTGAAGTGATGAGCTTTCTGTTGATATGTAACTTCCATAGAGGTCCACCGTGTAAGCCAAGAACACCTTCACAGATTCGGGTTTGATCGGGAAAGAGTGATGAAACCAGTATACCCCACGGTCACTGCTAATTACAAACGCCGTAGTTTTTTTAGGGGCGCAGATCTGTCCACAGCATTTGCTCTTCCATGGCTGACAGGACTTCTGTAGACTTTGCTGTGCCTACCTCGACGGCTTGTGAAGAGTGCGCTGCACTGGCAGTGGCCAGGCTGAATTATAATGGCCAGGTTGACACCTCTGAGAAAATGGCTGCTTCCGAAAGAGGAGGTAGGAATTGGGGGGCGGTCACCTTCGGCGCACAACTTCTGGAAGGAGAAACCAAGGATGATGCAAGCAGGGGACAGGGAGTACCAGCTTGGTTAGTATAATTTAAACAACCGGGAAAGGTCAGCCATGCCAGCCTCACCCTGGAGAAACCCCAGAAGGAGAAGAAAAAGGGGAGAAGTGGAAGATTTGGGTCCAAGGTGATCATCTCACTACCGACAAGGCAGCGTGGAGGGTATCCCCTGCAGCAACACGGAAAGGAGTTGTGCTTCCATGCTGTCACAGAACAGGGAGAAGAGCCCCTACAAGCCTTAAGGCAGGACGAGGTGAGTTACCTGCAGCTGCCGCAGGTGAAAGCCCAGGTGCACATGGTCTAACTTACCAGGGCTCAGCCTACCTCTTGTCCTTTTCGATGACCTTTGGCATGATTCATAAGATTTCTGAGTTTCTGTTTCTTTCCATCTGCCTGCAAAACATGTCGCCAGACACACAACATTGTCGTCTAGACGACGACACACAAAGCGCGCAGGCGCAGCACGATCGTCAGGAATTAGATGACCTGCCAATCTCGCCGAACGTACAAAGGTCCTTATCACGAAATACGTCGCGAACTACGTCCAAACATGCCCTCCGATGAAATACCTGGACGTTAAACCAACGGAGTTACCGTTGCCATGTGGAGAAAAACACGGGCATTCAGGAAAGACGGTGCATAAAGCTGTAATGAGGAAGAGTGCCAAGCCGCAAAAGGATAGAAAGCCCAGAAAGGCAAAGGAAACTTCGAAGGCTCACAACCGGGTTACGACCTGGACGTACAATTTATGATTTACCATCTTTTCTGGCGGATGTGACACAATCATGCAGAAATACTGCGAAGAGAAACATCCCTGGGTGGTTGTTCTTGAAATAAACTGCGGGCATGCGTGGGGGAGAAGTAAAATGTTGTTGTGGTAAGAATATTGGATGTTGTATTTGGACATCGCCCAACTCACTTTCTGTGAGTTCAGGGGTACAACGGCGCATGTGTTCCGCGTAAGCACCCACAGGGTGCACTCCGCGGAGCACAGGAGGGACCAGGACTCCAGGTACCTGAGGGTTACGTTGTCTGGAAATCCGGATTATCCATGCTGAAAGACTATTTTACCCGATATCGTACTCTGGGACCACATGTCCCAGGTGGCGATAGATTTGTTGGCGATGGCAAGCAGTTGTCGACCGAATCCCACATCACTCAGATGAAGGGATCCGGTCTGTCATCTGTGCTCATGCGCAGGGCATTGCGTATTGTATGGGTTGAGACAGTAGTGAGTTCGCCCATATACTTGTTGAACCGGAGTACCACAGGAATAGCACACTGCCTTTTGAGGTTCTGGTTGCGTGGTATACTGCCCTTGTGGAATTTGTTCAATGGCATGCTGCCCTTGTGGAGTTTGAGTCTGCTGGTGTTGACTATGAAGTTGTTTGGCCAATTTTCGTTGCTCATATTGGACATATTGTTGTTCTACTGCCGCAAACTGGTAGCCGTATCGTATCTTCTCGGTGGCTGCGGTTGCGGCACCGCAAACTGTTCGTAGGCAGATTCTGTGTGTTGTTCTGGTGCAACATGCGGAACCGCATGTTGCGTCACAGGTAGAGTTCCCACTGCGGTCCTTGTTACCGAGGCAGCTTGTGCCAGAGGGGTGGCCACTACGGACCCTTCTGTCGAAGCAGCTTGTACATTCCGAACGGGGACCTGCCCTCCACGAGGAAGTGCAAGTACTCGTTCTCCAGAAGGAGGTTGTGGGTGAGGGTGTCCTCCCGTAAGGGGTTGTCAAGGAGGAACATACGGTTGGGAGCATGGAGGACCAGGTGCCATTCCTTCAGCACCGTCTAGAGAGAAAGCGGATAAAGCAAGCACTGAGCTGTGTGGAAACAAAAAATGAGGCATTGTACTACAAAAATTGCACGCACACAACCTAGTGTACAAACAAAAAGAATACTGTATGCATATCTGCACCAAGTGTAACATAAAAACATTGTAGCTCCAACTGTAAAAAAATGTGTTGTATAAGACGGTAGTCCCTTTGTGAAAAGTCGTTCGCTAAGGACAAAATGATTTGGCATCCGCCCATTATACAGTTTTGTCAGAAGTACACGCTATGGTAAAAAAACTTGGACATCTTTGTACCTCATTCATTAGAAGGTATTTACAGAAATGTCAATGTTGTTTCGTTTGTTCCATAGTTTTCAGCCTTGTTGGATGTAACCAACAAAACTAGTTGCTGGTTCCCAGATGTCCTCTTCGGGACCGTACCCGTTCCACTGTACCTTCCAGTAATACCCCTGTCTGCGTTGTGGTCGAGGATGTTGTCAAGGACAAAATCATCTGCTTGAGGCAGTTTTGACCTTTGAAGTAGAGTTTGTTTAACTCTACTTTGAAGTAGAGTTAAACAAACTTTGAAGTAGAGGCAGGTTATCACTTTACTGTTTTGTGGAGTCAGGTATGGCTTGAAGTCATCCATATGCACATCTTCGACACCGTTGGGTAAAGCGACTTTGTAGCGCGGAAGCCACATCCTCTGAACCAGAGGGGGTCCAACTTCGTGGATTGTGTGTTATACTATTCCGAACCCACACGCGCTCACCTGGGCTGTAAACTGGTGCTTTAGAATCTTGTAAAAATTGTCGTTACTTTTGTTAGTGTATAGCGACTACGCGCTTTTGCACGTCTGTGTGCAGTGAGTCACATTCAGAGAACCATGTTGTGCAACTCACGCTAGAACGAGCGGGTCGTTTTGACAGGATGTCGCCAATGGCTGAAGGTTCTCGTCCGAAGACGATTTTGTACGGTGAGCATTGTAATATCAATCCCGGTAAAGTGTTGATGTAACATAAATCCAGGGTAACACTTGTAGCCAGGCGTCTTGCGATTCGGCCAGTGTGAGTCATAGCATGTTAACTAAAGCTTTCACTGCCGCTTCAGCGCGAGCATTACTTTTTAGACGGTAAGATAGAAAAATGCAGCTCAATTCCGAGTAAACCACAAAGAGTTGTGAAAAATAGAGAACAAATAAAATGGTCTTGATTACTCACGATTTCATTCGTTAAACCCATGAGGCAAATACAGCTTTCTAAAAGCATTTGTGCCAAAACTTGTGCTGTCAACCGTGCTTTTTGGCATGGAATGGCTGCAATGTACCCACTCAGCCGACAGACAACAACAAGACCGAAATCTTAAATCATTGTTATCGTTTCATTTGCAAGGTTCTAACTGCAGAAAATCCGTGCAGAGGGAAGTAAAAATGCCATTTGTTACGGGGTGGAAGCCCATCGTACCAGGGGGTGGCGGGGTAGCTCTGCGCGGTTTGACAGCCTGACAATTTTTGCACCGTTGCGAAATTTGCAAACACTGCTGGCACAATTCTTTTTTGTTCAAGGTTGTACAGTACATGCGACACACCAAAGAAAGAAGCCCCAGGGTGACCTTGGTTATGATAACATAAAAGTACGTCATTAACCAAGTCACATGGTATGAAGTACTTGTAACCCGTATCATCCCGAAAAACCAACGTAAAGGCGATAAGGTAAAATTCTCAACCAATTAACCATTACGCAACCTTTGTACGACATCATTGTAAAAATCATCCTTGGAAGAATTTCATTCGTGACAAAAGAGGGGGGATGGGGATTATGATGGCGTAACTCGGCGGAGGCCCGGTATTCTGCCGCGTTGTCGTTTTCTCCGTACGGGGGCTATTCGCAAGGCGCGCAGACGCCGCTGACAAATTGCTTTGCAATCCCCTGTTTCACGGATTTGGAGGCGGATGCATAGGGCATCCGCCTCCAAATCCGCGAAACAGGGGATTGCCAAGCAATTTGTCAGCGGCGTCTGCGCGCCTTGCGAATTCGTCGGATTCGCAACTTCTGTGGAATGTGGCATCACCCTCGTCAGGGTTACCAGGGTAACGCAAGGGTGCGCGGGAGAGTGTGTCTGCGACTTGTTGAGTGTGACCTGGTGTATAAACCACCACCAGGTTGAATTGACTCAAAAATTCGTGCAACTGACAGTTCGGCCGACCGAAGACGTGGCTTTGTTCAGGTCCTCGGTGTAGTTGGAGAGACTCATAGTTTGTCAACACCAGCATTTGTACGAGTGAACTGGCGACCCAAATTCGGAGTTTTTGTTGGCTAAGTACAATGACATACGTCTCGTTTTCTCGTATGCTCCATTTGACTTGTCCTTTACCGTCTTCACCTTGTAGCTTTTTGCTAAGGAATCCTACAGGGCGCAATTCGTTGCAAGAGTTATGTTGACTTCACAGACCGCCAACAGCATAATCACTGCTGTCGACCTCCAGTACATATGGTTTGTATGGGTCAGCAATGTCAAGTATAACGTTTACCAACATCAGTTGGTTGATTCTAGTTAGCAATTCTCGCATTGTATCGTCCCATTGTATCTTTGTATTGTCAGGAGCTCGATATCTGAGCTGTGGCGTCAGTGGTACAGCGATTTTCGTGAAATCCCCATGTAAATCGCTTACTATCGCGCTATCGAAGACCTGATTACAAAACAAGCAGAAAACCGAATCTGGTCAATTTTTGATTTAGAGGATGGTTTTCACCAGATGCACTTACACCCCGACTCACAACCATACACCGCATTTGTAACCTCGCGGAGTTTACCAGTGGACGGTGTTACCAATGGGTGTAGAGAACAGCCCAGCCACGTTCCAAAGAATGGTACAATTGGTTTTACGAGAATTACCGTTTGCAATGGTCTACATTGATGACGTGCTACATTTCAAAAACATTTGCTTTTCGTCAAAGGTGCGAAAATGGAATTGTCTCGCGAAATGATAAAGTTTTGTGGACACACTCTAAACAACTGACACAGCAGAGCGTCTCCAAGCAAACTCGAAGCTATACAGAAGTGGACACCGTAAAACATCAGAAAAGTAACAAATTTAAAAGGATTTTTGGGTTTGAGTGGTAACGGACATGGATCATCATTTGTCTGTGAGTTCAAGTATCGGTCATCCAGCACAAGTCTCCACTTCTTCTGTCCTGAAGCATCAGGGGGCTTGTGTACCAAAAAAGCTTGTGAGGTGCACTCGCTTTTGGAGGGTATGATCCGTTTAAGTTCAACCAGTTTTTCGATCATTGTATTAAGGGCTTGTTCTCTTTCTCCTGAACAGCGAAAGCGTTTTCGGTGCATGGGCTGTGCACCTTCTTTGAGTTCGATTTTGCAGACACCAAAAGGTCCGCGTATTGCAGGATCTATGTCGTGGGCATAGATAGGATGTTCTAGAACGTCACCGAATAAACGATTAATCTTTTTATATAGTTCTTGTGACTTGGGATAGTGACCACCGCTTTCTATCACTGCGGATTGTTTGTATTATTCGTCATTCTGACCTTTTTCCCGTGGGAATTTGTCGGTGTGGTCAATAGTTCCGAATGTGTCAAAGAAGCAAACACAAAGAATGATTTCTTTCAATGGTGGTGAGTGTGAAATAGGCAGTCATAAACGCCATGATACTGTGTATGTAGGTATGAACCTACGGCCAGATATAGCTCTGAGCCCCATACACAGTATTATGCTAGGTGATATTCCGAAAGATGGTGAACGGCCTGGATTAAGAATACCTAGCTCTACAGAGCAAAACCTTCTTCTGGTTCCTCTCCACAGGTGGTATTTATTTTATTCTTTACAAGACTTGATTTCAAGTTTGATTTGTTCTTCTGAAGTCCGGAAAGGACAGCCTAGTCACTTGGCATTTCTTTGTGTGGCCCATAGGGCTCCCTCGACTGCTTTGTGCTCTGCCTCTTAATTGGGGAAAAGGGCTTTACAACTTTTCAACGCTATATTTATTTAATTCTTTTTCTGTTACTCCAACT
>CAAHFI011457368.1:0-11920 GCA_900893395.1 Euglena gracilis
ATTTGCCCCAAAACAACCCGGAACACAAGGGATTTGCCCCCAAAACGACTCGGAAACACAAGGGATTTTGTTATTTTGGGGCCCTCGAACAGTTGAACAACACAAAGGGATTTGCCCCCCAAAACACCGGAAACACAAAGGGATTTGCCCCCCAAAACGACTCGGCAACACAAAGGATTTTGTTATTTGGGCCCTCGAAAGTTGGGCAACAAGGGAATTTGCCCCCAAACACCCGGAAAACAAAGGGATTTGCCCCAAAACGACTCGGAAACGCAAGGGATTTTGTTATTTTGGGCCCTCGGAACAGTTGAGCACACAAGGGATTTGCCCCCAAACACCGGAACACGAAGGGATTTTGTTATTTTGGGGCCTCGAACAGTTGAACAACACAAAGGGATTTGCCCCCCAAAACAACCCGGAACACAAGGGATTTGCCCCCAAAACGACTCGGAACACAAGGGATTTGTTATTTTGGGGCCCTCGAAAAGTTGAGCAACAAAGGGATTTGCCCCAAAACAACCCGGAAACACAAGGGTTGTGCCCCAAAACGGGAAACACAAGGGATTTGTTATTTGGGGCCCTCGAACAGTTGAGCAACACAAGGGATTTGCCCCCCAAACAACCCGGAAACACAAGGGATTTGCCCCCAAAACCTCGGAAACACAAGGGATTTTGTTATTTTGGGGCCCTCGAACAGTTGAGCAACACAAGGGATTTGCCCAAAACAAACACAGGGATTTGCCCCCAAAACGACTCGGAAACACAAGGATTTTGTTATTTTGGGCCCTCGAACAGTTGCAACACAAGGGATTTGCCCCCCAAACAACCCGGAAACACAAGGGATTTGCCCCCAAAACGACTCGGAAACACAAGGGATTTTGTTATTTTGGGCCCTCGAACAGTTGAGCAACACAAAGGGATTTGCCCCCAAACAACACCGGAAACACAAGGGATTTGCCCCCCAAAACGACTCGGAAACACAAGGATTTTGTTATTTTGGGGCCCTCGAACAGTTGAAGCAACAAGGGATTTGCCCCCCAAAACAACCCGGAAACACAAGGGATTTGCCCCCAAAACGACTCGAAACGCAAGGGATTTTGTTATTTTGGGGCCCTCGAACAGTTGAGGCAACACAAAGGGATTTGCCCCAAAACAACTGGAAAAGGTTTTGTTATTTTGGCCCTCGAACAGTTGAGCACAAGGGATTTTGCCCCCCAAAAACGAACCGGAAAACACAAGGGATTTTTGTTATTTTGGGGGCCCTCGAACAGTTGAGCAACACAAGGGATTTCCCCCAAAACAACCGGAAACACAAGGGATTTGCCCCCAAAACGACTCGGAAACACAAGGGATTTTGTTATTTTGGGGCCCTCGAACAGTTGAGCAAACAAGGGATTTGCCCCCCAAAACAACCCGGAAAGGGTTTGCCCAAAAAACGTCGGAAACGACAAGGATTTTGTTATTTTGGGGCCCTCGAACAGTTGAGGCAACAACAAGGGATTTGCCCCCCAAAACAACCCGGAAACACAAGGGATTTGCCCCCCAAAAACGACTCGGAAACACAAGGGATTTTGTTATTTTGGGGCCCTCGAACAGTTGAGCAACACAAGGGATTTGCCCCCCAAAACAACCGGAAACACAAGGGATTTGCCCCCCAAAACGACTCGGAAACACAAGGGATTTTGTTATTTTGGGGCCCTCGAACAGTTGAGCAACACAAGGGATTTGCCCCCCAAAACAACCCGGAAACACAAGGGATTTGCCCCCAAAACGACTCGGAAACACAAGGGATTTTGTTATTTTGGGGCCCTCGAACAGTTGCAACACAAGGGATTTGCCCCCAAAACAACCCGGAAACACAAGGGATTTGCCCCCAAAACGACTCGGAAACACAAGGGATTTTTGTTATTTTGGGGCCCTCGAACAGTTGAGCAACACAAGGGATTTGCCCCCAAAACGACACACGGGAAACACAAGGGATTTTGTTATTTTGGGGCCTCGAACAGTTGAGCAACACAAGGGATTTGCCCCCAAAACAACCCGGAAACACAAGGGATTTGCCCCCCAAAACGACTCGGAAACACAAGGGATTTTGTTATTTTGGGGCCCTCGAACAGTTGAGCAACACAAGGGATTTGCCCCCCAAAACAACCCGGAAACACAAGGGATTTGCCCCCAAAACGACTCGGAAACACAAGGGATTTTGTTATTTTGGGGCCCTCGAACAGTTGAGCAACACAAGGGATTTGCCCCCAAAACAACCCGGAAACACAAGGGATTTTGTTATTTTGGGGCCCTCGAACAGTTGAGCAACACAAGGGATTTGCCCCCCAAAACAACCCGGAAACACAAGGGATTTGCCCCCCAAAACGACTCGGAAACACAAGGGATTTTGTTATTTTGGGGCCCTCGAACAGTTGAGCAACACAAGGGATTTGCCCCCAAAACACCCGGAAACACAAGGGATTTGCCCCCAAAACGACTCGGAAACACAAGGGATTTTGTTATTTTGGGGCCCTCGAACAGTTGAGCAACACAAGGGATTTGCCCCCCAAAACAACCCGGAAACACAAGGGATTTGCCCCCAAAACGACTCGGAAACACAAGGATTTTGTTATTTTGGGGCCCTCGAACAGTTGAGCAACACAAGGATTTGCCCCCCAAAACAACCCGGAAACAAAGGGATTTGCCCCCAAAACGACTCGGAAACACAAGGGATTTTGTTATTTTGGGGCCCTCGAACAGTTGAGCAACACAAGGGATTTGCCCCCAAAACAACCCGGAAACACAAGGGATTTTGTTATTTTGGGGCCCTCGAACAGTTGAGCAACACAAGGGATTTGCCCCCAAAACAACCGGAAACACAAGGGATTTGCCCCCAAAACGACTCGGAAACACAAGGGATTTTGTTATTTTGGGGCCCTCGAACAGTTGAGCAACACAAGGGATTTGCCCCCCAAACAACCCGGAAACACAAGGGATTTGCCCCCCAAAACGACTCGGAAACACAAGGGATTTTGTTATTTTGGGGCCCTCGAACAGTTGAGCAACACAAGGGATTTCCCCCAAAACAACCCGGAAAACAAGGGATTTGCCCCCCAAAACGACTCGGAAACACAAGGGATTTTGTTATTTTGGGGCCCTCGAACAGTTGAGCAACACAAGGGATTTGCCCCCAAAACAACCCGGAAACACAAGGGATTTGCCCCCCAAAACGACTCGGAAACACAAGGGATTTTGTTATTTTGGGGCCCTCGAACAGTTGAGCAACACAAGGGATTTGCCCCCAAAACACCCGGAAACACAAGGGATTTGCCCCCAAAACGACTCGGAAACACAAGGGATTTTGTTATTTTGGGGCCCTCGAACAGTTGAGCAACACAAGGGATTTGCCCCCCAAAACAACCCGGAAACACAAGGGATTTGCCCCCAAAACGACTCGGAAACACAAGGGATTTTGTTATTTTGGGGCCCTCGAACAGTTGAGCAACACAAGGGATTTGCCCCCAAAACAACCCGGAAACACAAGGGATTTTGTTATTTTGGGGCCCTCGAACAGTTGAGCAACACAAGGGATTTGCCCCCCAAAACAACCCGGAAACACAAGGGATTTGCCCCCAAAACGACTCGGAAACACAAGGGATTTTGTTATTTTGGGGCCCTCGAACAGTTGAGCAACACAAGGGATTTGCCCCCAAAACAACCCGGAAACACAAGGGATTTGCCCCCAAAACGACTCGGAAACACAAGGGATTTTGTTATTTTGGGGCCCTCGAACAGTTGAGCAACACAAGGGATTTGCCCCCAAAACAACCCGGAAACACAAGGGATTTTGTTATTTTGGGGCCCTCGAACAGTTGAGCAACACAAGGGATTTGCCCCCCAAACACCGGAAACACAAGGGATTTGCCCCCAAAACGACTCGGAAACACAAGGGATTTTGTTATTTTGGGGCCCTCGAACAGTTGAGCAACACAAGGGATTTGCCCCCCAAAACAACCCGGAAACACAAGGGATTTGCCCCCAAAACGACTCGGAAACAAGGGATTTTGTTATTTTGGGGCCCTCGAACAGTTGAGCAACACAAGGGATTTGCCCCCCAAAACGACCGGAAACACAAGGGATTTTGTTATTTTGGGGCCCTCGAACAGTTGAGCAACACAAGGGATTTGCCCCCCAAAACACGGAAACACAAGGGATTTGCCCCCAAAACGACTCGGAAACACAAGGGATTTTGTTATTTTGGGGCCCTCGAACAGTTGAGCAACACAAGGGATTTGCCCCCAAAACAACCCGGAAACACAAGGGATTTGCCCCCAAAACGACTCGGAAACACAAGGGATTTTGTTATTTTGGGGCCCTCGAACAGTTGAGCAACACAAGGGATTTGCCCCCAAAACAACCCGGAAACACAAGGGATTTGCCCCCCAAAACGACTCGGAAACACAAGGGATTTTGTTATTTTGGGGCCCTCGAACAGTTGAGCAACACAAGGGATTTGCCCCCCAAAACAACCCGGAAACACAAGGGATTTGCCCCCAAAACGACTCGGAAACACAAGGGATTTTGTTATTTTGGGGCCCTCGAACAGTTGAGCAACACAAGGGATTTGCCCCCCAAAACAACCCGGAAACACAAGGGATTTTGTTATTTTGGGGCCCTCGAACAGTTGAGCAACACAAGGGATTTGCCCCCAAAACAACCCGGAAACACAAGGGATTTGCCCCCAAAACGACTCGGAAACACAAGGGATTTTGTTATTTTGGGGCCCTCGAACAGTTGAGCAACACAAGGGATTTGCCCCCCAAAACAACCCGGAAACACAAGGGATTTGCCCCCCAAAACGACTCGGAAACACAAGGGATTTTGTTATTTTGGGGCCCTCGAACAGTTGAGCAACACAAGGGATTTGCCCCCAAAACAACCCGGAAACACAAGGGATTTGCCCCCCAAAACGACTCGGAAACACAAGGGATTTTGTTATTTTGGGGCCCTCGAACAGTTGAGCAACACAAGGGATTTGCCCCCAAAACAACCCGGAAACACAAGGGATTTGCCCCCCAAAACGACTCGGAAACACAAGGGATTTTGTTATTTTGGGGCCCTCGAACAGTTGAGCAACACAAGGGATTTGCCCCCCAAAACAACCGGAAACACAAGATTTTGTTATTTTGGGCCCTCGAACAGTTGAGCAACACAAGGGATTTGCCCCCCAAAACAACCCGGAAACACAAGGGATTTGCCCCCCAAAACGACTCGGAAACACAAGGGATTTTGTTATTTTGGGGCCCTCGAACAGTTGAGCAACACAAGGGATTTGCCCCCCAAAACAACCCGGAAACACAAGGGATTTGCCCCCAAAACGACTCGGAAACACAAGGGATTTTGTTATTTTGGGGCCCTCGAACAGTTGAGCAACACAAGGGATTTGCCCCCCAAAACAACCCGGAAACACAAGGGATTTGCCCCCAAAACGACTCGGAAACCAAGGGATTTTGTTATTTTGGGGCCCTCGAACAGTTGAGCAACACAAGGGATTTGCCCCCCAAAACAACCCGGAAACACAAGGGATTTTGTTATTTTGGGGCCCTCGAACAGTTGAGCAACACAAGGGATTTGCCCCCCAAAACAACCCGGAAACACAAGGGATTTGCCCCCCAAAACGACTCGGAAACACAAGGGATTTTGTTATTTTGGGGCCCTCGAACAGTTGAGCAACACAAGGGATTTGCCCCCCAAAACAACCCGGAAACACAAGGGATTTGCCCCCAAAACGACTCGGAAACGCAAGGGATTTTGTTATTTTGGGGCCCTCGAACAGTTGAGCAACACAAGGGATTTGCCCCCAAAACAACCCGGAAACACAAGGGATTTTGTTATTTTGGGGCCCTCGAACAGTTGAGCAACACAAGGGATTTGCCCCCAAAACAACCCGGAAACACAAGGGATTTGCCCCCAAAACGACTCGGAAACGCAAGGGATTTTGTTATTTTGGGGCCCTCGAACAGTTGAGCAACACAAGGGATTTGCCCCCCAAAACAACCCGGAAACACAAGGGATTTTTGTTATTTTGGGGCCCTCGAACAGTTGAGCAACACAAGGGATTTGCCCCCAAAACAACCCGGAAACACAAGGGATTTGCCCCCCAAACGACTCGGAAACGCAAGGGATTTTGTTATTTTGGGGCCCTCGAACAGTTGAGCAACACAAGGGATTTGCCCCCCAAAACAACCCGGAAACACAAGGGATTTTGTTATTTTGGGGCCCTCGAACAGTTGAGCAACACAAGGGATTTGCCCCCAAAACAACCCGGAAACACAAGGGATTTGCCCCCAAAACGACTCGGAAACACAAGGGATTTTGTTATTTTGGGGCCCTCGAACAGTTGAGCAACACAAGGGATTTGCCCCCCAAAACAACCCGGAAACACAAGGGATTTGCCCCCCAAAACGACTCGGAAACACAAGGGATTTTGTTATTTTGGGGCCCTCGAACAGTTGAGCAACACAAGGGATTTGCCCCCCAAAACAACCCGGAAACACAAGGGATTTGCCCCCAAAACGACTCGGAAACAAGGGATTTTGTTATTTTGGGGCCCTCGAACAGTTGAGCAACACAAGGGATTTGCCCCCAAAACAACCCGGAAACACAAGGGATTTTGTTATTTTGGGGCCCTCGAACAGTTGAGCAACACAAGGGATTTGCCCCCAAAACAACCCGGAAACACAAGGGATTTGCCCCCCAAAACGACTCGGAAAACACAAGGGATTTTGTTATTTTGGGGCCCTCGAACAGTTGAGCAACACAAGGGATTTGCCCCCCAAAACAACCCGGAAACACAAGGGATTTGCCCCCCAAAACGACTCGGAAACACAAGGGATTTTGTTATTTTGGGGCCCTCGAACAGTTGAGCAACACAAGGGATTTGCCCCCCAAAACAACCCGGAAACACAAGGGATTTGCCCCCAAAACGACTCGGAAACACAAGGATTTTGTTATTTTGGGGCCCTCGAACAGTTGAGCAACACAAGGGATTTGCCCCCAAAACAACCGGAAACACAAGATTTTGTTATTTTGGGGCCCTCGAACAGTTGAGCAACACAAGGGATTTGCCCCCAAACAACCCGGAAACACAAGGGATTTGCCCCCAAAACGACTCGGAAACACAAGGGATTTTGTTATTTTGGGGCCCTCGAACAGTTGAGCAACACAAGGGATTTGCCCCCCAAAACAACCCGGAAACACAAGGATTTGCCCCCAAAACGACTCGGAAACGCAAGGGATTTTGTTATTTTGGGGCCCTCGAACAGTTGAGCAACACAAGGGATTTGCCCCCAAAACAACCCGGAAACACAAGGGATTTGCCCCCAAACGACTCGGAAACACAAGGGATTTTGTTATTTTGGGGCCCTCGAACAGTTGAGCAACACAAGGGATTTGCCCCCCAAAACACCGGAAACACAAGGGATTTTGTTATTTTGGGGCCCTCGAACAGTTGAGCACACAAGGGATTTGCCCCCCAAAACAACCCGGAAACACAGGGATTTGCCCCCAAAACGACTCGGAAACGCAAGGGATTTTGTTATTTTGGGCCCTCGAACAGTTGAGCAACACAAGGGATTTGCCCCCAAAACAACCCGGAACACAAGGGATTTTGTTATTTTGGGGCCCTCGAACAGTTGAGCAACACAAGGATTTGCCCCCCAAAACAACCCGGAAACACAAGGGATTTGCCCCCCAAAACGACTCGGAAACGCAAGGGATTTTGTTATTTTGGGGCCCTCGAACAGTTGAGCAACACAAGGGATTTGCCCCCAAAACAACCCGGAAACACAAGGGATTTTGTTATTTTGGGGCCCTCGAACAGTTGAGCAACAAAGGGATTTGCCCCCAAAACAACCCGGAAACACAAGGGATTTGCCCCCCAAAACGACTCGGAAACACAAGGGATTTTGTTATTTTGGGGCCCTCGAACAGTTGAGCAACACAAGGGATTTGCCCCCAAAACAACCCGGAAACACAAGGGATTTTGTTATTTTGGGGCCCTCGAACAGTTGAGCAACACAAGGGATTTGCCCCCAAACAACCCGGAAACACAAGGGATTTGCCCCCCAAAACGACTCGGAAACACAAGGGATTTTGTTATTTTGGGGCCCTCGAACAGTTGAGCAACACAAGGGATTTTGCCCCCCAAAAACCCGGAAACACAAGGGATTTTGTTATTTTGGGCCTCGAACAGTTGAGCAACACAAGGGATTTGCCCCCCAAAACAACCCGGAAACACAAAGGGATTTGCCCCCCAAAACGACTCGGAAACACAAGGGATTTTGTTATTTTGGGGCCCTCGAACAGTTGAGCAACACAAGGGATTTGCCCCCAAAACCGGAAACACAAGGGATTTGCCCCCCAAAACGACTCGGAAACACAAGGGATTTTGTTATTTTTGGGGCCCTCGAACAGTTGAGCAACACAAGGGATTTGCCCCCAAACAACCCGGAAACACAAGGGATTTGCCCCCCAAAACGACTCGGAAACAAGGGATTTTGTTATTTTGGGGCCCTCGAACAGTTGAGCAACACAAGGGATTTGCAACCCAAAACACCCGGAAACACAAGGGATTTTGTTATTTTGGGGCCTCGAACAGTTGAGCAACACAAGGGATTTGCCCCCAAAACAACCCGGAAACACAAGGGATTTGCCCCAAACGACTCGGAAACACAAGGGATTTTGTTATTTTGGGGCCCTCGAACAGTTGAGCAACACAAGGGATTTGCCCCCAAAACACCCGGAAACACAAGGGATTTGCCCCCAAAACGACTCGGAAACACAAGGGATTTTGTTATTTTGGGGCCCTCGAACAGTTGAGCAACACAAGGGATTTGCCCCCCAAAACAACCCGGAAACACAAGGGATTTGCCCCCAAAACGACTCGGAAACACAAGGGATTTTGTTATTTTGGGGCCTCGAACAGTTGAGCAACACAAGGGATTTGCCCCAAAACACCGGAAACACAAGGATTTTGTTATTTTGGGGCCCCGAACAGTTGAGCAACACAAGGGTTTGCCCCCAAACACCCGGAAACACAAGGGATTTGCCCCCCAAAACAACCCGGAAACACAAGGGATTTGCCCCCAAAACGACTCGGAAACACAAGGGATTTTGTTATTTTGGGGCCCTCGAACAGTTGAGCAACACAAGGGATTTGCCCCCAAAACAACCCGGAAACACAAGGGATTTGCCCCCCAAAACGACTCGGAAACACAAGGGATTTTGTTATTTTGGGGCCCTCGAACAGTTGAGCAACACAAGGGATTTGCCCCCCAAAACAACCCGGAAACACAAGGGATTTGCCCCCCAAACGACTCGGAAACACAAGGGATTTTGTTATTTTGGGGCCCTCGAACAGTTGAGCAACACAAGGGATTTGCCCCCCAAAACAACCCGGAAACACAAGGGATTTGCCCCCCAAAACGACTCGGAAACACAAGGATTTTGTTTTTTGGGGCCCTCGAACAGTTGAGCAACACAAGGGATTTGCCCCCAAAACAACCCGGAAACAAAGGGATTTTGTTATTTTGGGGCCCTCGAACAGTTGAGCAACACAAGGGATTTGCCCCCAAAACAACCCGGAAACACAAGGGATTTGCCCCCCAAAACGACTCGGAAACACAAGGGATTTTGTTATTTTGGGGCCCTCGAACAGTTGAGCAACACAAGGGATTTGCCCCCAAAACAACCCGGAAACACAAGGGATTTGCCCCCAAAACGACTCGGAAACACAAGGGATTTTGTTATTTTGGGCCCTCGAACAGTTGAGCAACACAAGGGATTTGCCCCCCAAAACAACCCGGAAACACAAGGGATTTGCCCCCAAAACGACTCGGAAACACAAGGGATTTTGTTATTTTGGGCCCTCGAACAGTTGAGCAACACAAGGGATTTGCCCCCAAACAACCTCGGAAACACAAGATTTTGTTATTTTGGGGCCCTCGAACAGTTGAGCAACACAAGGGATTTGCCCCCAAAACAACCCGGAAACACAAGGGATTTGCCCCAAAACGACTCGGAAACACAAGGGATTTTGTTATTTTGGGGCCCTCGAACAGTTGAGCAACACAAGGGATTTGCCCCCCAAAACACCCGGAAACACAAGGGATTTGCCCCCAAAACGACTCGGAAACACAAGGGATTTTGTTATTTTGGGGCCCTCGAACAGTTGAGCAACACAAGGGATTTGCCCCCAAAACAACCCGGAAACACAAGGGATTTGCCCCCAAACGACTCGGAAACACAAGGGATTTTGTTATTTTGGGGCCCTCGAACAGTTGAGCAACACAAGGGATTTGCCCCCAAAACAACCCGGAAACACAAGGGATTTGCCCCAAAACGACTCGGAAACACAAGGATTTTGTTATTTTGGGCCTCGAACAGTTGAGCAACACAAGGGATTTGCCCCCCAAAAACACCCGGGAAACACAAGGGATTTTGTTATTTTGGGGCCCTCGAACAGTTGAGCAACACAAGGGATTTCCCCCCAAACAACCCGGAAAACAAGGGATTTGCCCCCAAAACGACTCGGAAACACAAGGGATTTTGTTATTTTGGGGCCCTCGAACAGTTGAGCAACACAAGGATTTGCCCCCCAAAACAACCCGGAAACACAAGGGATTTGCCCCCAAAACGACTCGGAAACACAAGGGATTTTGTTATTTTGGGGCCCTCGAACAGTTGAGCAACACAAGGGATTTTGCCCCCCAAACAACCCGGAACACAAGGGATTTGCCCCCAAAACGACTCGGAAACACAAGGGATTTTGTTATTTTGGGGCCCTCGAACAGTTGAGCAACACAAGGGATTTGCCCCCCAAAACAACCCGGAAACACAAGGGATTTGCCCCCCAAACGACTCGGAAACACAAGGGATTTTGTTATTTTGGGGCCCTCGAACAGTTGAGCAACACAAGGGATTTGCCCCCCAAAACAACCCGGAACACAAGGGATTTGCCCCCCAAAACGACTCGAAACACAAGGGATTTTGTTATTTTGGGCCCTCGAACAGTTGAGCAACACAAGGGATTTGCCCCCAAAACAACCCGGAAAACAAGGGATTTGCCCCCCAAAACACTCGGAACACAAGGATTTTGTTATTTTGGGGCCCTCGAACAGTTGAGCAACACAAGGGATTTGCCCCCCAAAACAACCGGAAACACAAGATTTTGTTATTTGGGGCCCTCGAACAGTTGAGCAACACAAGGGATTTGCCCCCCAAAACAACCCGGAAACACAAGGATTTGCCCCCAAAACGACTCGGAAACACAAGGGATTTTGTTATTTTGGGGCCTCGAACAGTTGAGCAACACAAGGGATTTGCCCCCCAAAACAACCCGGAAACACAAGGGATTGCCCCCAAAACGACTCGGAAACACAAGGGATTTTGTTATTTTGGGGCCCTCGAACAGTTGAGCAACACAAGGGATTTTGCCCCCCAAAACAACCCGGAACACAAGGGATTTGCCCCCCAAAACGACTCGGAAACACAAGGATTTTGTTATTTTGGGGCCCTCGAACAGTTGAGCAACACAAGGGATTTGCCCCCAAAACAACCCGGAAACACAAGGGATTTGCCCCCCAAAAACGACTCGGAAACACAAGGGATTTTGTATTTTGGGCCCTCGAACAGTTGAGCAACACAAGGGATTTGCCCCCCAAAACAACCGGAAAACACAGGAATTTTGTTATTTTGGGCCCTCGAAACAGTTGAGCAACACAAGGGATTTGCCCCCAAAACAACCCGGAAACACAAGGGATTGCCCCCCAAAACGACTCGGAAACACAAGGATTTTGTTTATTTTGGGGCCCTCGAACAGTTGAGCAACACAAGGATTTGCCCCCCAAAACAACCCGGAAACACAAGGGATTTG
>CAAHFI011457440.1:0-11224 GCA_900893395.1 Euglena gracilis
TGGACCCTCCCGGGGGATAGGGGGGGAGGGAGGGTCCGAGGCTGGAGGGGGCTGGGCTGGGTCGATAAAAAAAACAAAATTTTCTAAAGCATTTTTGCCTTCTCGACATTTTGATGGATGGAGCTAGATCAAGGCTGGGAGGCTGTGATGGAGGAGGTTGTGATGAGGGGAAAAAATGCAGGGATAGGTGAGCTGGGCAGCCCAGTTGGCTGGCCAGCCTGGCCCGGCCTCCGCCAGGCTGGACCAACTTTATTTCACTCGACCCCCCGGGGGGCTTCCAGCCCGAATTTGGGCTGCTGGTTGGATTTTAAGCTGCTTGGCTGGCTGGACTCCCCGGGGGATGGGGTGCCCTCTGGCCTAAGAAAACCCTGTTCATGAGAGTGGTTGGCACATGGTACATTAACCACAATGGTGGGTGGCGAACAAAAACTGGGGCAATGGCAGGTGTCTTCGTCCTTTTCTCTTCAAGCCTCTTGGCGCGGATGCTTTCACAAAACGACTTCCCCTCACCTTTTCCAACTTGACACGCCAAGCAATGAATGTTGTTTGATGGTGGCACTGTCAGCTCCCATCCACTTTGCGCACAGTGTGCAATAAACCTAGTGAAGGAATCACAACTTCAACGGAGAAAAAAACACATTCACATACTTTGCCTGGTTGCACCTTGTCACCACACATTTTCTGAAATGTCATCAAAGCCTTCAACTTTCGCCCAAGTCACCCATTCGCAGGTAGTCCTTTGAGCAGCATGGTCTTCCAGCGCCAGGCATAATGTCAGGAGAAGAGAGGCTGCACAGAGACAAGAATCAGTCGCACGGGAATTGTCCTTAGGGAAAAAGAAACTGTTAAGCAAAAAACTCGAAAAACAACAATTGCAACAATTCGTTTTCATTTTCGGTCATTTTCGGTCATTTCGGCCATTTTTTCTATAGTGCTTGGTGGTGATTCAAAGTGAACCAGGGCCTTTGCGTCCATGTGACATGGGGCAAAAAAAGGTTTCACCCTGGGTTGGTTAACTTAGACCACCCGCAATCCCATAATACCTGCCCCCCCAGAGCTGTACGGAAGGCCGGGACCCCCCACCATGGCAACGCCAAAGAAAGATTCCTTCGGCGCCTTTGGCGTTGAAGGAATTTTGACCTAAAATAGGCATGGGGTTTGAGGGGATTCCCGTACAGCCCCACTCTCCTCACCCCAACGGGAAGTTGTCAAATCAGTGAATGTACCGGAAGAGACAATTCAGTCGATATGAGCCCAAAATGACAACTTCCAGAGTTTTTGTGACATCATTCGTGCGGTCTAAAATCCGTGTAAGATGCGGCGAACTCTCATGTAAGATGCGGCGAACTGCACACATCAAACGCCATCTGCCCATACGCCCAACCCAAGCCCTGCCCCTGTGCCGCGGCGGACTGCTCCAGCGTGCTCTGAATGCCAGGCATCATGAACTTCGAGCCGGAGCAGTACAGGTGCGCCCCGGACTGCAGCAGCCGGAAGACTCCTCCGCGTGCAGCGCCAGCTTGTCCTGCACGAACATCTTCTCCCCGCTGGCGGTCTGCTCCACCTCGGAGAAGGCCGTGACGAGCTGGACCTGGTCGCCCAACAGCGTCGGGCAGCCGGAGGAGAGAGAGGGTCCTCCCTCCGGGGTCCTGCCAAAATTTGGACGCGCAAAACCAAAACTACCAAAACGTATTCAATTTTGAAACAATACTCAATTTTTAAAAAAAGTTTGGCGACCCAACTTTATTTCAACGGAACCCGGGGGGGGGTGTCCGCAGCCCGGCTGGAGACGCTGGCTTTGTAAAACCATCCGGGAGATCGGGCGGCTGTCTGCCTGGCCCATAACAACGCACTGGAATCGCTATGGCCGTGCAAGTGAAAACTTACTCGAACCTCGGTATATGTCCTTTCACCTCAAAATTTAAAAGGCCCAAGCTGGGGATCGTACTGCCTTGCCGAGGCGCTGGGCGGGATAAGTCGCCTGCAGGTCCGCCAGTTCGTCAGCATACAGCAGCTCGTCCGGGGTTGGCCCCGCCGAAGAAGAGCCCGAGGCAAGCCACCCACCACCCGCCGACCCCATTCCTCCACCCGTCTGTATCGGCAACGTTGCAAACGGTTGACTTGGTCCACTGGGTGCATGGCGGTGAAGGCAACACAGGCGTCAACAAAGCGCTCAGCAAAGCTACTACTTTCCACGGAGTTGCCCAGGGGGGCCAAGCAGCTAGCCATTTTGTCAGACACTGCAAAATAGCAACTAAGCAGACCCCATCCCTCCCAGGGGGGGGGTTCCCAATGGGGAAAAAAAACTGGCGCTGCGATCTGAAGTGGAAATGAGGTTTTTTTATGTGTTTTTGGCGTCACTTTGAGACTGTGGTGCAAGTACAAGTGCAGTCACTTTTGGACAGGGCTGTTCGGCCTGGGGATGGTGCTGACCCCCCACCCAGGAGGTGGAGGTGGTGGGTCGAACCCCCCTCAGCACCCGCTCAAACCTCCCCCAGCCAATGTCCTCGTCAACCAGCCACCCTCATATTTGCAGTCACCCGTAGTTACCTGAAATTATCCAAATTTTAAGGTCAAGGTGATTGTCGATGCCTGTTGTTATCCGTTTATATATCTGTTTCAGGATAACCAACGGGGGGGGGCCAAAATGTGCACATGGTTGGTGAGAAAATGCACTGCAAAAAAACCTCAACGCCCAAAAAAGTGCACATACAAACAAAAAACCATTAAGACTTACAACATTCTGCTGTAGGGTCTTAGAAAAAATCCACAGCTTCACCAAAAAAATTTTCACTGTAAAAAATGCACGGTGCATGTCATCCCCCTCGCTGCGAGCACAAATCCCTGCATCCACCAGCCATACCACCCAACGCCTATATATGGCTCATAGCAGTCCATAACCATGGACATCCCCCCGCCCTTCGTGGGCCGCCTGGCCAGAGGCGGCCTCGGAACACCTCGCCGGGCCCCCTTTCGCAGAACAGCCGGCGCCAGAAACGCCCGGTACGGCGCGACGCCGGTGCCGTGGCGACGCAGATGTGCACCGCGTCCGGGCCGGGTCGCCCGCATCCGCCCCCTCCTCTCACTGTCCCCTCCGCCCACCGGCCCTGGAAAGCCTTATTGTTTTGGGGCTTTTGAAACGCCCGGATTGGAACAGCCCAAATCATGCGTATGTGTCGAAGGCCGGCTGGACGTTTCGCAACATGAACATCGGAGCTGGAATCAGGTTGTTTTTGCACAGTGGAAAAAAGACAGACAGGGAGGATGGCGGAGGCGGATGGCCCAGCAGCATGGAGTTGGCGGTGGGCCCAATCATGGTGACCTCCGTACCAGGCTCGGCGTCGCACAGGAAATAGTCCCAGGGATGGACAACGCCCCTTGGATCTGTGGGGACAGCGCATTCGAATCAATGGCGTTGGTGGTGCATGAATGGCAGTGGCCGAAAGAAAATAGCAGGCGTACTGTTTTTTTTGAAGGCGGAAACTTTAAGTGTTTTTTTTTTGGCGAGGGTGCTCTCGCTGAACACACAAAAAAACAGCGAACTGCAAATTCTTTTTACAACAACCCAATCACCACACAACGTTAAGCAGACAAAAAGAGAGAGGGGAGGAACAGAATCACCGAAAACGCGCGGAGGCACACGCTAACCTGACGCGACTGCACAACTCACACGTGGGCACAAACCTTCCCATCCCTGCCCGGGAACAGAGTTCCTTCTTCAGGCCCCCGACTTGCTGGTCCCACCACGCAATCTTCTTGACGCACAGGCTGGTGGTCTGCCCGTCGCAGTGGTCACCGTAGCGGGAGGTGGCGACGGTGTAGAGGCGGGGGTAGTGGGGCCACACATTCACCACAACCCATCCCGGGGAGAACTTTTCCTGGGGCCCATCCTGCCCACCGCCCACAAGACCCCACCTCCAACCCTGGGATTGACCCAAGCCTACCCCAAAAAACTCTGCAGAAATTACCAAAACCAGTTAAAAAACACCAGGCATTCGGACAAGCTGGCTGGCCAGATCTGTTTTTGCCAGGACCTTAAATCCCATTCTCGGTTTTTCTGATGAAAAAAAAACTGAATTCTTCAACCTTTTTTTGTGCTGTAAATTGTCAGTCAGTCAACAGAGAGCCAAAAAAAGTTCCTAATAATGGGCTTCTTCCTCTTAGGCGGCCTAATTCGCACTTAAGCTTTTTTCCTTTGGATGCGCGCAATTGCGCAAATGTACCATTTTTTTTGTAACCCCTGGGACCCTGTACCCTGACACCCAGAACACGATTTAAGAACCGTTACACCCATCTATTGGAGGGGATTAACTCCCAGTGGTCTGGTGTGCATGCTGCTTACCAGGTGACGTTAATAGGGCTGGGGGTGAGACTGGTGCTGTTGTACATCAAACGGGAGAGAGGCACACACCCCTTGTTACGACACTTGGAAACGGTGCTGACGTGCTGCCTGAACTGGCTTGGACACTGCCGCCACCGGTGAGAACACACGGGGCCTCATTAGATCACACCACCACAGACACACAGACTACGTGAGGCAGCCGTCACGCAATTGATGTGTGTTTATGCGCGCAATTGCGCAAATAAAAACAATTGTGTTTATGGGCGCATTTGCGCAAATAAAACGTAAAACCGATGATGATAAAATGACGTGTTGGTGGGCGCAAATGCGCGCACAACACATTTGGTGGTGTGCGCATTTGCGCAAATGCGCGCACCAACATAGTTATGTTTACTTGCGCAAATGCGCCCACCAACATGTACTTTTACTTTCTATGTTAAAAGACACCAATGAGGACCATGACCCTACGAGGTTTAAAAACGTGATGGACGTGTTGGTGCGCGCATTGCGCAAATAAACACAATTACGTTTGTGCGCGCATTTGCGCAAATGCGCGCACAAACATTTTATACACCGCTTCAAAATGATGTGTTTCAGAGAGCCTTAACGCACACAAACAAAGTTGTGTTTATTTGCGCAAATGCGCGCACCAACACACATCAGTTGTGCGATACCATCTCCTCCTCCGTGACAGCTGGCGAACGCAATTCCTCACGCCAACCAATGGTTTGCGCCACAATTACATGCTGATGAAATTTGTGGTGAGAGGTGGTGTGGAGTGTTCACTGGAACACGGCATGTGACTGGCCAAAATTTGCCTGTCTTACGTGTGTACATTTGCACTGCTGTTACCCGGCCCACACGACCTGTTGTTTTGGCGTCATCCGTTTGGCAGTTAAACGTAATGAATTGATGACATGCAAACGACCTGTGACTGTTGGACACCTTTTCTGCAACAGGACTGCGTTGCAAGAAGACAAAATTTGGCACCTGAAATACCCGGGACGTGTCGGGCCGGAGTCCGTTTTACGGTTTTTTTGCCATTTTTCCCTTGAAAAACGTAAAAAACACCGGTTTTTGTGCATAATTTGGGGGGAGTGGGTCCCACCGCTTTGATGCACCCAATCCAGGGGTAAAGGTTCAACACTTCCTTGCATCCAAAAGAACGGGTGCTTGAGGGCTAACCCCCCCAAATAATACCCCCCGGGGTATTATTTTTTCGCCCGAAGTCCCGGCCCGAGGGGGGGGGTGTTATTTGGGGGGGTATTATTTTTCCAAAATTTTCGAAATTTTTCGAAGTCCCGTAAAACCCAAAATAGCACCCAAAACCCCCTTTGGGGTCATTTTTTTGCACTTTCTTGTGAAATTTACCATTTTATGGAGGTCAGATGAGCCAGAAAAATTGATTTTTTTCGTAATTTGTTGTCAGAGATTGTGGTTTTTACCGACATTTTCAGGTCAAAAATCCGGGCCTTCGGCCCGGAACAGGGGGGGGTACTATTTCGCGGCCGAAGTCGGACCCGAGGGGGGGGGGGTATTATTTGGGGGGGTATTATTTGGGGGGGGGTATTATTTTGGGGGGGTTTACCTCTCTTCGGCTGCTGGTTGCCATGCACTGGCACCACGTCATACTCCCAGTCTTACACCCTGGTTGCGGGGTATAACGTGGCCGCTGTGGTGGTTGTTGTTGCACCGGGGAGGTGGATGCTGACCTGTTGGGTGCTGGAGCATCAGCAGCTGTGGGGCTTTAACAGCGGAGCCCAGGCCGCAGGTCAGCGGCAGGGCCCTTGGGACCCAAAAATTGGTGCCGGTGGAGGTGTACCGTTACTGGGTGGCTATGCACGCACCTTCAAGAGATCCTATGTCTCCATCTTTTGTGGGACCTGTCAATGGTCAACAAACAGCACAATAACACCATATACCGGAGGAGACGGTGTGGTCATTTGCTTTCAACCCATTCAGAAGCCACTAAGGGTAGTTGCAGGAGAGGCAAATGCAATCGTTTTCTACTCCTCCATTAGTTGTTTATTTGCGCATTTGCGCGCATCACGTTGTTTGTGGGCGCAAATGCGCAAATAAACATAGTAAATTGTGCAGTTTCTTCATGCAGTTTATTTGCGCATTTGAGTCCACAAACAACGTGATGCGCGCAAATGCGCAAATAAACCACATCTGCTGTTAGTGTTTGACGGTTGTGTTTCCGTCACACCGTTCTTATTTGTGTTTATGGGCGCAAATGCGCGCATAAAACATAATTTTTGTTGGTGCGCGCATTTGCGCCCATAAGCTTGCGCCGTTGACAAACAGTGTGACAAACTCACCAACTGGATGGCCCGTCAGTCCGTACCAGTCAGGGCCTCTATGTCACGCAGTTTTTCAACAGCGTCAGTTCATGGGTGCCAAAGCCCAATCCCAGAAGGACAAAATTGTGTTGATGCGCGCAATTGCGCGCACCAACATAAACATGTTGGTGCGCGCATTTGCGCGCATAAACACAATTTTGTCCTTCCAGTGTTTGGCTTCTCCGCTGGGTTCTTTGCCACACAACTGGTTCTGCGCATCCCGGGTACAGGCCGGGTGGGAGACACCCGTTCCCCTTTATTCCCTTCATTCCCTACGGACCCCATTTCTTCCCCTCTGCGCATCCCTTACCCAACACCCCGTACTTACCTCCTCTCCCTTGCGTCCTTCCCGCCGGCTTGATCACACCGCACCCACACCCCCCGGCACCTCCCCCCGCGCTTTAACAAACAGCCCAAAACACCACACCAAGGCGCCGCAAGCAAAGCAGTATGGCAAACTCCCAGGACACACCGCCGGCAGCTCGGACACACCCGGGGACACAGCTGAAAGAAGCAACAAGGGCAGGAAAGGTCCCGTTCCTATGGTGCTTTTTTGCGTTTTTTTCCCTTTGGGCCGGCAAGGTCCGGGGGTTTCGACGTACAAAGTCCATTTTGGTACACCCCAAAAACACCATTTTTTGCCAAAGTCCCGGGGTCTCCCAGCCAAAAACAGAATTTTGCTCATTTTTTGTGCTCTCTTGTTCACGTGTTTTCAAGCCCCCCTGACCTTCACAGCCAAAACAAAGCAGAATCAAAAAAATTCGTAAATTTGCGCAAGTGCGCAAATCAAACGAAAAAAGCTTAAGTGCGAATTAGGCCACCTAAGTTCCTGGGCTTATGGCGCGTCTGGAGTGCCGTAGTGCGTACCAGAGTGCCTCGGCCGAGAGCCAAGGCAGCCCCCCCCCCCCCCACAGTGGGTCGGCCTCGCCTTAAAATTAAACCTGGTCCGGAGCATCCCATTGCTCACCGACCCCCCCCAGATGTCTACAGGAGAGTCCCTTGGGCTTTATGTTGGGTCCCAGTGCTTTCCTTGTGATTTTGGAGATATTTTGGAAATTTTTGATTTTTTGACCCGAAAATGGCCTAATGATGGCCTAAACGGGCTGTATTTGGGGCCAGGCGCGTAGCTGGCCTTGGGGGCCTAATGTAAGGCAATAGAGGGTCCCTAGGGCTTTTAGGTTCCAATGATTTCCTGTGATAATCCACCATTTTGGAGACACATTGCAATTTTTGTGGGTTTTTTTTTGACCCCGAAATGGCCCAAAAAACGGCGAAATCAGCCAAAACAAGTACAGGGGCACATCAGGTCTGGTAGACACTTTTGGAAACTATGTTCTTGAGATTTTTTCCCCGAAAAATCAACTTTTAAAAACCGAAAACCCACCCTGGCGAAATGGTAGAGTCGAAAACCTGGTGGGGGGGTTGGGCCCTTGTACGGCTGAATAACTCGGGCCTGGCAGGGAGTTGGGGTTGATTTGGAAACTAGGGATCTCTGGCAGCTTGAAAAAGAAAATTCCGGGAACGAGGCCGGGGTCATGGTGATAATCCGCCGGTTCTCCTACCGGGGGTTCTACCCCCCTTTTCCCCTGTGGTGGTAAAGGTGGTGGGGGGGGTTGATGAACTCTTATCTCTTTGGAAAAGAGTGAAGTTTACCACCGGGGTCAAAAGTCCTCCCAAATATGCGCCAAAATATGCGGGAATATGCGTTAAATATGCGGGAAACTATGCGGAAAAATATGCGATTTTCCCAGAATCAGGCCATGTCTGGCCATGTTTGGGTGACCCAACTGGCAAGTAATTCCAAGCCATTTTGGGCCATTTTGAGACCAGTTTTGACTATGTTTTGGCAATTTTCTGCCATTTTCAGCAAATTAGGATGATTTTGCAATGGAAAATGGCCAAAAAATCACAAAAAATAAAATGCCAAAAAATGGCCAGAAATGACCGTCCAAAATGACTCAAAAAAAAATGGTCCACAGTGGCTCAGAATGGCCCAAAGTGGGACCCAATCGGATGAGTTGGACCCGAAAACTGGCAAGAAAAAAAACACCAAAACAAATCCGACTAGGTTGGGTGGGATTTTCAGGTACCCCCCCAAACCCTGAGGAAGGGAAATCCCCTCCTTTTCTTACGCTTCGCAATAAGAATTTTCGGCCCAGCCCGACCGTGCCAGGTGGCCCCAACTCTTCAGACCCTTTCCTGATCCACAGCCCGGCTGGGAGTTGCCGCAGGATAATAGGTGCTGGCTGGGGCCATGGCCCGCTTCAACTTAAGAAAACCATGGCGTGGATATGTGGGTGGGCCTTCGGCTGGCCGTCGGGTCCGACGTCTGTCCCTGGAGGGATGACGCCGTAGCACTGGCCCTCTCGGCAATGGCAACCGACAAGTGGGCCCTGGCTGTGGCTGAACATGGGACTCCAGAACGTGTGATTTTTATGCAGCGAAATGTGAAAATGTCATTTCTGAGGAGTCCTGTCAAGAACATGTTCAGGACGGTATATCGGTTGTTTGGGCTGTGAAACTTTGACATAAGATTCCTTGACCAACAAACCTCCCCGACCAACTTCCAGGTGGGGTCATGATCATGTATGGGATGGTGCCGTACGTCTCCTTGGGCAGTACAAAAGAATGGGCGTTCTTCCCCACCCCCCTGCAGTTCACAAACCCTCTCCCACTGGCCGGGGTGGAATGGCGCCGTTCGTCCGAAGGACGATGTGGTACGTCTCCCCGAGCGCCTTCGCCCGGTCAGCAGCCGCTTCGACTCCACCACCGCAACGAACGGCTGGTCCTTTGTGAACGTGTTGCTGGGCACCGCTGGCTCCTCCATGGCATGCCACGCCAAGCGCAACAATCCCCCCGTTGCGCCCTCTCCCCTGCTCCCTCGCGCTACCATTACTCTGGGGGGCACGGGGGGGGGTCCAATTTCAACTTTGGCTTTCTTTCTTTCAATCATCTTTCAGTCCTTTCAGTTAGCGGCTCCCTCTCCAGAGGAAATATCCTCTCCATTCAACAGCACGAGAACCATTCATCTGTCCTGATACTGACCGCGGTGATGGAAAGTGAGCCCAAAATGAGCCCTGTGGGCGACTTCAGTCCGGAACAAATGCAAAGGGATTGGAGAGAGCATTTTTGGCTTCTTCATGGCACCGTTTAAATTGAGCGATGGCATGGTTTAAATTGAGGGGCACTTCTTGGCCAGATTTCCTTTTCTCCCAACATTTCGTCCCAATCAGGCACCTACCACGCATACACAGGTAAACACACACAGGTGTGTGCGCAAGAAACGAACGCAGCGTGCATATGCACACACACACACACAGACATATACACAGGCGCACACACAATACGCACACACACACCGCACACACACACAACAAATACGCACACAAAACACACACACAACACACACACCACACACACAAACAAAACACACACACACACACAACACACACAACACACACAACACACAACAAACACCAAGATCTCCAAAAAAAATCTTTTGTGTGCAAGTATATCAGGTACACAGATTAAAAAGGAAGCCTGCCCCCGGCGGCTAATGCGGTTCCCTGCCACGGTGACCATCGCCATCGCTTGGGGGAGGGGTGGTGGCGGCCCAGCAGCGAGGCGAGGCCGACAGCACAGGCCACAGCAAGCGTTGTCAGTGGCAGGGCATTCCGGTCGAGGCCTCTCCTCTGAGTGACCCCATCCCCCCCCTTGGAATGGGCAGGGTTTGATTGCCAGGCACCTCCGCCCACGGGGTTGGCGACCCGCCCCCTTAGGAGTCCAGGTGTTGCTGCTACTGGGCAGGTGCTGGGCAGAAACCGGCAGTGCAGAGGCAAAAAAATCAAACCTCGCTATCTCAAACTGGCTGCTTGCCAGGGGACAGAAATGTCACTATGGGTATGGAGGTTTGCATGATATCCATAAATCCATTTTGGCACTGCTTCCGCCTGTTCAACACAAGCCCCTGATGCTTTGGTTTGCCTGGGGGGGGGTCAATGGTGGGACTGCCCGGGTACGGCGCCGAGGAGGGCCCGGCCGGACTGCTGCGGTGCGCCAGGCGGCTGGTGAGGCGAGGCTCCCCACCATAGGCTGCCCAGCCCTGGGCACCGCTGCACCCAACAGTGCCCCCTCCCCAGGGGGAAAATATGTAACAAGGCCCTCAAAAATATGCAATGCAAAAATGCAAAAAAAATGCAAATAAGGCAAAAAAAATGAAACAAATGCAAAAAAAAATGTGAAAAGAAATTGAAAAAAAAATGAAAAAATGAAGAAAAAATCCAAAAAAGTATATAACAAGTGGCAAGTTGCACGGAAATTCCTTTAGGAGCTCCCTGGGACACTATTCTGCTGGGGAGGACTTCAATATTTTTTTCAGCTCCTGCTGGGGAGAAAATGTGGCGCAAACTTGCAAGTGATATGGTTGGTTTGCCTCGTTTGCTGAACTGCATGCACTAAAAATTGGTCAAAAAACGTGCAGGGTGCAACTTCCAGCCCCCCTGCCACCCCACCCCAGCATGACAGCGCTTCTGTGGAAACG
>CAAHFI011458208.1:0-15945 GCA_900893395.1 Euglena gracilis
TCTGCTTCTGCGGCCCGCCGTTGCCTCCCTTCCCGCTGCCCCAGAAGGCTTGAGGAGGGTGGCCATCCAGGAGCGCGCTTCCTGTCCCATGCCCCCGTAGCAATCCACGACGAATTGCGTCAACCGCCAGCCCAGTCGTTGGCATGTTGCATCAATCATAATGGCATGCTTTTCAGCTTCCTGAGGTGTTTGCCATTGTGAAAGGCTCTCTGCACTCCGCAGCGGATGACTTTGCGCAAGGGTGTGGCGGATTGTCACATCCACTGCAACGGTCCATCACTGTCCAGCGCGAGGAATGAAGATGTCCCCAGGCCGGGAACGGTCATCAGCTCGTTGTTCCTTACGGGCTGTGAATCCTGCCTTCTGTGTTGTGGTTGTCAGAAATCTTGGACAGCCCCGTGCCGCCGGGTAAAGAAGTTTGATTTGCAGCAAACGAGGTGGTGTCGAGAAAATCTGATTGTTCAAGCATTTGGGACAGAGGTTGGGATCGGATTCCATTGGTGTGAGAGTCATTCCGAGGGACCAACGAAGTGTGCAGCGGAATTCAGCCGTGGTAACAGGGTGCGGAGTCCTTGAGATGGTGTCAAAGCGGCCCATGCCATAGCGTGTGGTTGGCATTGGCTTGCAAAGCGTACAGCATCAGGTCCATTCAATGTGTCCCGAAGTGTTTTCTGGCGGGCAAGCATGCTCTGCTGATTCCACCAACGTTGTGAATTGTGTGGAGACTGTGCCTGAGAGATCAAGTTTTTGTCACTGGCCCATTGTGGCAGTGGAGCTATTTGACCAAGTTCATTGAGGGCTGTCCGTAAACATTCGTCAGCGTCCTGGGAAGGATGTACATGGCAGCAGGCAGGCCCAGAACAGAGGGAGCTCTTCGACAAAAGTCCACCACTTGAGACAATCTGGCAGGCACACGTTGAAATAGTGGATCGGAGATTCCCAGTCCACCGCATCTAATGGCGAGGGAAACTTGTAACCATTCTTCTGGGGTGCAAGGGTAGCCGACCATGCCACTGAATGTTTCCCGAATAATTCCCGACAATGTCTTGCATGCCGCTGTTGAAGAGGAGATTTTGCAGGCTGGCAAGAGGTCATTCACTTTGCAAGCGGATAAGCAAAACCGAAGCAAGGTGAATTGCACATGTGATTGAGGTAGGTGCTGAAATACTGCAAGAACGTCGGATGTCTTCAGTGCGCTTACTCCAAACTTCTTCACAGAAGCGGTCATTCTTGGGGTGGTGGAACACGGACCCCCAAAACTTTCAGACCAGAACCAGCAACAAAGGCGGTCAGTGGTATTTGATGTAAGGGGCTATCCTGTGGCGTGCCAGGGGAATGTAAGGGACACCTTCTGTTGCTGTGAACGCTGGTCCCCACAATCGACATTTTGCAGGGTTCACGGCCAACAGAAGCGTGGCTGCCTCGCGAATCAGAAAGGCAAGGGCGTTTGTGCAATTGGGCTGGCGATCCCATCAGATGGGCGTCATCCAAAGACCACCCTGCCATTCGACCAAAGGTGAGAGGCCCTCACAAAGGTCTTGCACACCCCAGGCCAAAGGTGCACGTCCGCATGGGTCGCCTTGTGAGCTCCCTCTGGGAAGGCAGACAATGGTTCCACAATACAGCTTGCTGTGTTGGGCGTAGCACGAATCCAGAGAAGGGCACACTTCTGGGCGTCGTCTACGGATGGATTGCAGGATTTTTTCCCGTGACAAGGAGTTGAAGGCATTCCTGAAATCCACTTGAAGCAGCCCCAGCGATTGACTCTGTCGAGTGCAAAGGTAAGGTAGAGAGGATCCCGAGGTAGTCTTTTCCAAACGAGATTTTTAAGCCCCCCCCCTTTGTTTGTTTGGGGAGTTTGGGAGAGGGAAAAGAGCACGTGAGATTTGGATTTGTCTGTGTGATTTCTTGTGTAATTTGATGATGTTTCAATGTAAATTGGATGTAATTTGAATGTAATTAGAAATTAATTAGCAAAAACTTGTAACTTTGATGTAATTTGATGTTTTTTAGTTGTTTTTGTTAAATGATCCTAATTGTTTTAATTGTTTTTAATTAAATTTTAATGGTTTTTAATTAATTTTTAACTATTTTAATTATTTTTTAATTAATTTTAATTGTTTTAATTGATTAATTGGTTTTTATGAAGAAGACGCGAAGCAAGAAGAAGAGGTTGGGAAGTCATTAAGAGCACGTGCAGGAGGAGTACGAGGCAGGTGCAGACTCATGGTACAGCAGAGCCATTGCCCTTGCCCTTGTCCTTGTCCGGAAACAGAATGGCGTAGTGGCCGGCCTTGCACACCATGCGAAGCATGGCGGAGGGTGGAGCAGAGGAGTCGGGGGACGGAGCAACCGCGGACCAGTTAGGGTCTTCGATGAAGACGAACTGGGCGTTGTCGTTGTCCATGTAGCCCTTGAGAAGAAGACGGCGCCGCCGTCGGTGTTGGTGAGGTCCTTCAACCAGTCGCGGTAGAGGGTGAGGGGATGCGATGCCACGGGAAGGCGTTGAGGGAGTCGGTGCGGAGGACGGTGTGTAGCTTCCGCAGGGCGTTGGTCGGCAGGTGGGCGTTGGAGCGGATGTCCCAGGGGTCGGCGTAGTAGTTGGGGATGATGTGGAGGAAGTTGGGGTGGGCGGCGCGGGTGACGGCGACGTAGGCCATCCGGGGATTGGCGCGGATCTGGTTCCAGTCGAGGACGCCGTAGTGCTCGCGGATGGTCTCCCCTGGGCCATGTGGCTGGTGACGCAGAAGCCGGGGGGAAGTTGAAGGTGAAGTCGAAGAAGTGAGGACGACGTCGTCGGCGGTGTCCCCGTCGTCGTCCTGCTGGCTCCGGAGGCCGTCGACCCACCGGAGGGTGACGGTGCGCTTCTCGTGGTCGATGGCGTGAGGATGGCGCGGCGATTGTTGACGACCTCGGGGCGTTGCTGCCGTCGGGCTGCTTCTGGTCGCGGAGGGTGCTGCTGATGACGACCTCCATCCCCTCGCCGTAGACGAAGTTCTGGAGGTACTCCCAGTGGCGGGTGGCGCGTCGGGTCCATCCGGGGTCCTCAGTGATTTGTCGGACCGACCACCTGGGGGACGAGCTGTTCCGGGTTCCACGTGGTGTCGGCCGCGGTGGCGGGGTCGTCCGTGTTTGGTGTTGACCGCTTCTTGGTTGGTGTTGTTGCGCTTGCGCCAAGCGCCGGGCTGCACGGTCTCCGTGAGGTGTGGAACTCCATGCAGGAAGTGCGCGGCGTCGAAGCGGGGGTTGTTGAGGGAGGTCTTGAAGTCGACGTAGACGGTCTCGAGGTCGAAGGGGTAGACGTTGCGATCGGGGTGGTGTTCCATCCAGCGCGTCATGCAGTACAGTTGCAGGCCTTGCGCGTCTGGTTTGGTGTGGCAGAGGAAGCGCCACATGGGGACGTTGCGGCGGACGGGGAAGTCCTCGGGGCGGAGGGTGGTTGTGACGCACGCGGGGTTGGCGCAGATTGCCTGGAGAGGGGTCGTCGGTGCGCATGCACTCGGTGACTGGACCCAGCGCCCGCCGCAGTTGCGGACGCGGTCGTAGACGAGGTAGGGGAAGATGTCGGTGTGGTCGAAGTAGTTGTAGTCGTCCGAGGGGAGGGCGTAGGCGTAGGGCTCGACGGGGGGCAGCTGGTGGAAATAGCCGGAGAGGACGATGCGGGTCAGGGTGGAGACGCGATGGAAGAGGACGAGGCACTCGAGGAGGGCGAGGGGATCATGGAGATCTCGTCGATGATGAGCAGGTCGATCTCGAGGTTGCGGAGCTGGGCGGCGAAGCGCTTGCTGTAGACGATGGTGCAGCGGGGGTCGTTGCGGCCGTCGAGGCCGAAAGAGGCTGTTGAGGGTGAGGGCGTCGAAGCCCAACTGGACGCAGGCGGCGTGGGTAACGACGTGCGGACGACGTTCCACTGGAGGCGGTCGGCGTAGTCGTGGAGGCGGCGCAGGAGGTGGGTCTTGCCCGTACGCGGCCGGGCCGGTGATGAGAGGCCGCTGCGCTCGGTGTCGGCCTCGCGGAACCCCCGCCGCAGAGGTCGTCCAGGTACTGGCCGTCGCGCACCCCGTCCCCCGGGCGGACGATGCGCAGGGTGGAGCGCCACGAGGCGAGCCAGTCGCGGGACTCCGGGTCCTCGAGCGGGGGCGGCGTCCGGGGCATTGAGGAGGAATTTCTTGACCTGCCGTCCGTGCGGGCCTGTTGGTAGTTGTAGTAGTAGGTCTTCCATTTATCGACGGTCTTGATGGCCTCGGTCTTGTAGCGGCCGATGAAGCCCTGCTCCAGGAGGTGCCGCGTGGTGAGGGTGTCGGCGCCGTCCATGTTCTGGCGGTTGTGTTTGAGGGTGCGCACCCATTCCGCGTGGCGGTGTTTTCGGGGCGGAGGCGGTACTCCACGCGTCGATGTTGATCTGGATGAGGGCGTTGAGCGGGATGAGTCGACAGAGGTCGAACATCGGACGGCCTGGTCCTCGAGGATGATGTTGTAGACGGGCTGTAGATGGAAGGAGCGGTAGCTCCAGCCGCTGGTGGTCATCTCGTAGTGGCAGTACCTCCGTGCCGTCCCAGTAGGGGTCGCGGCCGTAGACGCGGGACAGCTTGACCTTGGCCAGCTGGTCCTCGGTGTAGACGCGGAGCATGAGTTTACATCTCCTCGAGGCTGCGGAAGACGTAGCGTTGCCGGAGTAGGGGACGGTGGTGCCGTTGCACAGGCCGACGAGTTGGTTGATGAGCTTCTTGGGGATGGCGGCGTCGCGGGGTCCTGGAGTCCCGGGTGTTTGTAGACGGTGTGATGAGGTTCACGAAGGCGGTGACCAAAGCCGTGCCGAAGTTGGACTGGCGCGGGCGTAGGTGGTGCACACGAGCTCCACGTCGGCGTGGGTCAACAGACCCGGTGGAGGAGGGCGCGGAGCATGCGGTGGCTAATGGTGCGCTTCTCCGCGTCGGGGGCGAAGCAGGGGAGGCGCTCCCAGTCGCGGCGGGCCGCGGGCGCGTCGCTCGGCGGCGGAGGGATGCGGACGAGGTAGTGTCCGATGGGGATAGCGGCGTGTTCCGGGGTCGAAGGGGACCACGCGTTGGTGAGGTCGTGGGATGGGGAACTCGTCGCGGTCCGCGTGCATGGCGAGGAGGTGGCCGTGTAGCTGCGGATGAGGTCCACGCGTCGGCGCTGGTTCTCGGGGTGAGCTCGGCGGGCGGCGCGTCGTCCCGCTCGGGAGGGCATAGTAGGGGGGGGTGAAGGTCTTCTGGAGGAGCTTGGGGCGGTGGTAGGGGTGGTGGTTGTCGAGGAGGCGGCTGGAGATTGGGGGGTACTGCGACGGACAGTCCCAGAGGCTGGTGCCGAATCGCCGATCTGCCTGAGCTCCTTGTACAGCATGCGCCAGGCGTAGGAGGCGATGCCCATGGGGCGGAAGGGCTTCCTTGGGGGACAGGAGGGTGTGCAGCTTGAGTAGTTGGTGGATGTCCGGGATGGCGACCCACACGACGTTCTTGCGCGGAGCTGCTTGAGTGGCCGTTGAAGCTGCGCGCGGCGGTGGTGGGGTCCCAGGCGAGGATGCGGGTGCAGTAGTGGTATAGGAACTCGACGTCGGGTTCGTCGGTGGAGATGTAGAAGTGGACGAGGTGGGCGTGGGGCCCTCCTGGTAGTCGGGGCGGAGCTTGGCGCGGACGAGGGCCTGGTCGTCAGCCTTGGTGAAGAAGTGGAAGCGGTCGGTGTCCGTCACCAGGGGTACTGGTGCGCCTGCGACCGGCGGTTGCCGCTGCCCCCACGCGGTCCACGCCCGACCGGACCGACTGCACGTCGTCGAAGTCGTCTCGCGCTGTCCACCTCCCAGTCGATCGGGGCGTCAGGTCCGGCGACGGCCTCCGCGTCCCGCTGTGCGGCCGGGGTGGTCCGGGTGTGCAGGACGCGGTCCAGAGCGCATGCGCTTGCGGCGGTTGGGTGGTCTCCGTCTCGTGTCCGTTGTGGATGCCGGCCGAACCGTCCATCATGTGGTAGCCCGTGAAGCGGCGACGTCCGAGGCGGTGGGCGGGCCGAGTTCATGATGCTCTTGACACCTCCTTGTCCGTGAAGGGGATGACGTGGTCGCCCACGACGGTGTAGGCGATGGTGCGGAAGTCCTTGCGGGGCTTCTCGGGAGGTGCAGGAGGATGATGCCCCGCGTGATGTGAGGGCGGCGTGGCCGTAGCGGAAGGCCTCGGCGTGCGCCTGGATGTCCGCGGGGGAGTCCGTCGGTGAGGCGCCCACGGTGGGTGTTAGCGTTCAGCCACTCGTTGACCACGGCGGGCTCGAACATCCGATTGGGCATTGCACGCGACCGCGCTCCGAGGGGGGTTGCGTCCCGCAGCATCTCGTAGGCGCACATGCGGTTGCATCGTGGGCCGCGATCTCGTCGGGATGAGGCGCATCAGTGTCGGCACGTCCACCCCCTGGGTGTGGTAGCGGAAGGAGCGGTGCTTGGGGCGGATGTCGTCGAGGTAGCCGAAGGCACTTGCGTTTGGCGAAAGTAGTCCTTTGGCGCCGCAGGATGGTGTCCGCGTCGGCGTCGGAGCCGCGGGCGAGGATGCGGAAGACGTCCTCGTTGGTGAGCACCTGCTGCGAGCCGTTCCACACCGCCACGGGCTCCTGGGTGGGCGGGTCGCAGTAGAGGTCGGGAGGTTGTCGCGGGCGTACATCCCGAAGGCGGCGAAGTTGGTTTTGAGCTGGGTGCGGATGACCTCCTCCACCCGCTCCTGCTCGTTGGGACTGGGTACGTTGGGGTACGTCCACCACGGCCCGGAACGTGCTTCAGGAGGTGGTCGACGCCGGGTCGGAGGGCGCGTTGCGGACCATGACGCTGAACTGCACCAGCTGGGAGCCCGCCGAGGCGCAGGTCGCCCACGCGGTACTGCTGGCTGTCGCGGTTCCGCTTGATGAGTTGCATGCTGTGGCGGGTTGGTCGCAAGAGATCTGTGCGAGAACGGCGAAATTGTTTTTTTGTTTGTATATTATTCCCCCGACATCCCAATCCCAATTCCATCCCAAACCCCTGTAACAACCATTGTGACCCATCCATCCTTCCATCAACACGAAGAGGCGAGGCACGAAGCAACGGCGGGGAATCTCTGTGCCCAACGGGCGGCGGTTCAGTCTCGAGTGTCCGGGGAGCGGGGCGGAGTGTACAGCGACGCAGCGGAGCGGGTCAGGGAAGCGGCGGGGCGAAGCGTTGGCTGCGACGGTACAGGAAGGGTTCGACGTAGGTGCCGCGGATCCACTGCATCCGGCGAAGCCAGTTGCGGGGTGGAACCAGCACGCGCGGGTCAGATGCCAGAGGTGGTGCGCATCAGGTCTCGTCGAAGAGCCAATGGCGTCGTCCCCCGAGGGCGGGGACGCTCCGAAGGACGTTGGGCGCACCGTCGAACGCGGAGCGGGCGGACAGCGGGAGAAGGGGCGTCGCGCTCCGGTTGAACGACCCGATGACATCCTTGGCATAGCCGGTGTGGTGCATGCGGGTGATGGCCGATCGGTCCCCGATGATGTGCCGGTGCGGGTTGTTGGTGTACGGCCGCCACACCACGGGGTAGGGGACGGCGGGCGCCGGTCCAGTTGCCGATGTTGGCCCGGCGCTTCCACGGGATGGTGGTCGCGTCGTAGGGCTTGAATCGCTCACTGCGGACCGCGGGTCCGTCGACGTCCATCGTAGTATCCTACAAGCGGTGGCGGTCAGAGGACGCGCTCGGTGATGCCGGCCAGGTAGTGACCGAACAGCCGGGTGGGGATGCCCACGGCCTCCAGCCAGTGCTGGATCTCCTTCAGCGTGGCGAACTGCATCCCGTACCGCAGGCACTGGACGATCACCGGGTCCCGGGCCATCATCAGCGGCACGGGGTAGAAGAAGCTGGTGAAGTTGGTGGCGTCCGAGATGTACAGCATGATGGTCAGGTAGGCCGCCTCGTCGGCCATGCGGACGATCCACCCGCCCGGCCGGGTGGCCGCGGCGCCCGCGGGGTCGCCGAGCGGGATCATTTCGGGGTTGAACGCGGCGGACATCGACATGATTCACCGGAGGTCGGGTTGGGGGTGTACCGGACGGTGGCGAGCTCCAACGGCGGTGGGTTGGGGGGCGGTACAAAAAGGATCCAACACCCGGGGTGTGCGGCGGGGGATGCGGCGGTGGTGGCGGGGGTGGGGGGGTTTGTCGGTACGGGGGCAACTGGGGGGCGTGCACCACGCGCTGCTGCCACCGGGAGTCCATCCGCATCCGGTAGAGCATCAGGCCCATCTGGGCGGCGTCGTCCAGCCAGTGTTCCAGTTGGTTGGGGGGGGTTGCATCCAACGGGTTGTGTTACACCTCTGGCATGGCCAGTATGGTGATTGTTCCCGGGTACCGGCCATCGGATCGTAGAATGAAAGCTCCGGTACGTACGGGTTGGCGGCATCCGCGTTGGTGATCAGTGTGCCCCGGCACTCGATGTGGAAACCGCCACCGGGTTCCAACGGAAACGTAGCGTTGGACGACAGACTGGACCCGTTGCCGTCGTCGTGTTGATGATAGTGGTAAGCGTAGCCCACCACCTTCCGCAATGCGGTCGTGTCTTGCGGATAGAAGTACAACAGCGCGGCGCGATATCCGTCGCCTGTTGGTTGGAACGAGAGCGTCCATTGGACGTTCACGATCATCCTCGATTTCGTCCCGTTGGAGAAATTTGGACTCCCCGAGTTGTCGTGGACGAGTCCCGTGCCGTTTTCCAACAACCGCCAGTGCACACCGAATCCACCCTGACCGGAATTGACGCCGTAGGCCATGCGGATTTCGCGCCCCCCACCCACCTGGTTGGCGGGCAGGGACGCCACGGTGTCCGAGAGCGCCTTCAGGGCGGTCTGCGTGGCGTAGGTGGATGTGGCATCCGCTTTGGTCAGGAAATTTCCCAGTGCATTGCTGACCGTTCCGACAATGCCTCCAGGGCGGTCTTGGTGGCGTAGGTGGCCGCCGCCTCCGTTTTGGTCAGAAAACCGCCCAGACTGTTGCTCACCGTGGTCACGGTGCCCGACAGCGCCTCCAGGGCGGATTTGGTGGCGTAGGTGGCCGCGGCGGCGGCCGCCGTGAGGTAGTCCGCCAGCCGCGCGGTGACGGCCGCGGTCGTGGCGTAGGCCGAGAGGTCCACCGCCAGGGGCGCCGTCCCCGACGTGCTGAGGCTGGTGACCGACGTCTGCAACTGCGCGATCTGCCGCCGCACCTCGTCCATGGCCGCCGTGTCCACGAAGTATCCAACACCGTACATTTTTTTAAAACGCCCAGTAGAAGAAACCGGGCATGTCCTTGGCCCAGCACACGAAGGCCATTTTCCCCGGGGCGAGGGAATCCGTCTGCGCGCCGCCGATGTAGTCCCCGCGGAGTTCTTGCCCGAGGTCCCGCCGGCAGGGCGATGTTCCAGGCGCTGCCCCGATGTTGCAGATCAGCGTCCACGCCCCGCTGGGCGCGGCGTCGTTGCCCAGTTGGCGGGGGCGAAGGGGAACTGGTTCGGCACGCGGTCCGTCCAGAAGTTGGCGAGGGCCATGGTCGTCCCGCCCGACGTGGGCGCCCCGAGGGTCAGGGTGCCCCGGTCCCCGTTGAGCATGATCCAGCTCTGCCACGCGGTGGCGTCCATGGTGGCCGAGCGCTGAGCACGGCCACGGGCCGCGTCAGGCCCGCCCCCAGGATCCACCCCTTCACGGTGCTGGCCGTCAGTTGGTTGCTGCTACCGCTGCTGAGCTGACCCACCTGGCCGGAAAGGGCTGACCTGGCTGCTGAGCTGACCGAGTTGGTGCTGAGTTGGCTCTGCTGGGTGGCGAACTGATTCACCTGGGTTTGCAGGGTCGCGACGGTCGCGTTCACCGGACCCAGGTCCACGGTCCCGCCCCCCGTTGTGCCGCCGCTCGCCAGGACGCGCAGCCGTTGCAGCAGGTCCGCGGTGAACACCGCCGACAGTGGGTCCCGGTTGTAGTCCCCATATGCCAAAACAAAAAAAAAAAAGATCCAACAACTCAGGCGAGTCGCAGACTGAAGTCGCAGAGCACCCGCAGGATGCGGTAGTCCGGGACGTACCAATTGTTGGTGGGGCTGTTGGTGACGGAGGAACCCCCCTGCCAGCGGCCAGAACAGGTGGATGCCCCTCGGGGTCGCCCCCGGCCAGGAGGTCCGTGGCCACGGGCAGGTCGCGCAGGGGGCGGTAGGTGCGGCACCAGTAGTCCTCGCTCCCGCTGAGGGCCGGCGTGCAGAACAGGGCGGTGCTGTACACGAGGCTGCGGTGCACCCCCCCGTCGCCGAGCGCGGGGCTGGAGTAGAGGACGCAGCGCATCCCGGGATCCGTGCGCACGTACAGCGCGAAGGTCTCCGCCCGCCAGTTGCGGTCCGCGGAGTCCCCCGGGGCGAACTCGCGGGCTGGATGTCGACCGAGGGCCGGAACTGGACGTGCACCTGGTCGAGGTGCAGACTCTGCCCCACGAGCCCCCCGTCCGCGAGGACGCCCGCGGGCTGCAGGGAGTCGCGGAGGTTCAGCCGGAAGGACGACATGGGCTTCGTCTTGGTGGCGGCGTCGTTCACCCACATGGCGGAGAACTTCATGGCGAGGGATCCAACGTCGTGTTGTTACACGTTCGGCATGAGGGCTAAAGCTTTGCTGGGTGTATGCCTGTGCCTGCCTGCGCCTGGCCTGCCTGTTGGCCTGGCCTGTGCGTACGCCTTGCTCCGCCTGTTTTTGTATGCCTGTGCCGCCATGGCGGCCTCTGCCGCTGCCGCCTCCGCCGCCTTGCTCCGGGTCCGCATGTTCGTGCCCGGTCGGTTGGAGTCCGCGAAGCTCTGGGACATCGGTTTTACACGGGCGGCGGTCTGTATGTTTTGGGCGTCCTCGGACAGCGGGCCCACGTTGTGGGCGCCCCTGTCGCCGTGGATCACCCCCGCGGCGTCGAGGGGATCCAGGGATCCGTGGTCGAACAGGATGGCGGTGGGCTGGTACTCGATGAGCAGGGCGAGCTTGTTGAAGGACCGGCTCCACTCGGGGTCGTTGTCGCCGAAGTTGCTGATGATCTCGGGGAGCACTCCGCGTCCGCGTAGCGGCTGAAGAGTTGCAGTTTGCGCCGGGCCACGTCCTCGGTGATCCCGGCCGTGCTGAGGTAGCTCGCGTACAGGTCCACCGCCTTCCGGGCGTTCTCCCCCACGGGGTAGGGGTCCGCGTCCCCGGCCAGCGCCTCGTAGAAGTCCCACCCGAACAGGTTGATCACGTTCTCGGCCGGCATGCCGATCACCAGCGAAATCATCTGGGTCACGTAGGACACGCGCTCGTTCTCGAGGGAGATGGCCGTTTGGAAGTAGTCCCGGTCCACGTACTTGAACATGCCCTTGGCATCGGTGCGCATGCGCCGGTTGCCCCACTTGAAGGGGCCCCGGCGATGGGGACCCCCTGGTTGTTCATCAGCGCCAGGTTCAGCACCCCGGGCTCCCCGCTCGGGGTCATGTGGGCCTGCTGGAAGGCCCCGCGCTCCGCGGAGCGCTTCCCGAACGCGAAGAAGCTGGACAGCCCCTCCCGGCGGTCCGAGCTCACGTCCTTGTAGGCCTGGGCTCGGGCGGGGTGACCATGCTGTCACCCACCGGATAAAAATAGTTTCCGGCGATTTGCACCTTTCCCTTGTCGTGGGACCGTGCCCCCGGGAGGGGAGAACTCGGTGGAGTTGTTGATGCGCAGACGGTGAATCATGCCGCTTTGTCAAAAAGATCCAACGGTGGCGATTAGGATCGTCCGATGCCAACCATGCCTACAACGTCGTCCCACAGGCGGCCGAGGGACCACCACAGGACCTGCGCCGCATCCGCGGCCAACCCGAACGCCGCACGCAGGAGCTCCCACACGAGGCGCGTCCACTGGGCCAGGGCCCCAGGAGGGGCCCCACCTCCACGAGGCCCAGCGTCAGCGCCGCCACCACCAACCCCCGCCAGATCAGCGCGCTGTGGTGCACGAGACCCGTCCAGGTCCCGTCCCAGGCGCGGAACTGCGCCGCGAAGTCCGCGTAGTTCCACACCACCCAGCCCGCCGCGCGGCCGAAGGTCTCGAAGACGGCGCGCACCAGGGTCCACGGGTGGTACGTCGCCTGCCACCGGAGGTGCTCCCACGCGTTGGGCGATGGGCTCGCCGTCCGCGGTGTGCTCGATGGGCCGTCCGTTGGCGACGTTCTCGTAGTCCGCGGGGAGCAGGGCCACGTGGGGGTAGCGTTCGGGGTGGTCCGGCACGGCAGCGCCGGGTCCAGGGGCTTCTGCCCCCCGCCGACGATGAGGTTCCCGGTGAGGATCACCGGTCGCTGGGTCGCTGGCGCCACAGGATGTTCAGCACGGGATCCTGCCGGATGCGCTCGTCGAGCCCCCGCTTGCCACCGGCCACCATCCGGGGATCGTTCGGGGGCCGAGCAACCACGCCATGCCACGGTACAATCCAACGGTGCGGGTGGTTTCAGAGGAGACGGCGCCGGATCCGGCGCACCGCCGAACCCACCGACGCCTCCAGACGGCGCTTCTCCCGGGGGAAGAAGTTGCCGACGAAGGTCCAGCCCATGAAGGCCACGGCGGCGTAGGGCAGGGCGGCCAACAGGGCCAGATTCAGACGGAAGACCCCCGAGACCACGTTGGTGGTGTTCCGCACGACGTTGTCGATGGGCTGCTCCACGGCGTGCACCAGGGGTGGATCGCGTGGCCCAGCTCCTGGATGAGCTGGGACCCGAAATGCAGGGGCTGCACCATGGTGTTCTGCAACAGCGCCATGGACCGAAGAATCCAAGGACGGTGGTGGTTACACGTAGGGATGGAAGCGGCCGTAGGTGCGGACCGGGGCCGTGGTCCGCCGGAGCCACTGCGCGCCGACGTTCCCGCGGGCGTCGTACAGCAGCACCCCGTCGGCCGTGTCGCCCACCCGGCGCTGGGGCGGGGAACCAGCGGCACGAAATAGCCCTGCATCCCCCGCGGCGTCCGCCGCTCCTCGATCAGGGGGCTGGGGCGCTCCGAGGTGCGCATCCCCGGGTCGTAGGGCTGGACGGGGGCCACCGGCAGCGCGGACCGCAGGTCCCACCCCCGCGCCGCGGAGTCGGGGAGGTTGTACTGGAGGTTGCGCAGGCGGTCGCGTAGCTGGTCTGCCGGGCGCGGGAGCCCGGACCGTAGACGGTCGCGAAATTATCCAACGTTGCCATTCGCGCGGTCACTGTACGTTGAGCTGCTTGGTGACCACCTGGCTGCAGCGCGAGAACTGGTTGGAGTGGGCCGCGAGGTTGACGAGGGTCTGGTACTCGATCCACACGTAGATCTTCCGCACCCCGTCGGCGGCGTGCACAAACGGGTCGCTGGTGGGGGCGCTGTCGTCGCGGATGACGTTCTTGAGGCGGATGACGTAGTCGCTGGTGTCGTTGACGATGCCCCCCACGATCTCCGCCCCGGCACCCCGGACTGGATGTTCATGGAGAGGTCGACGTGGTACATGGGGATCTCGTAGCGCTCGCGCCCGATGAGGTTGGGTCGCGCGTCGTCTCGTTCCACGTGTAGTAGGTGAGGTCGGTGTCCACCTGGCGCCCCGGGGGGTCGGGGGCCAGCAGGCGCTGGAAGCGCACGTAGGGGTCCGCCAGGCTGAAGCGCTTGTTGTCCGACAGCACGTAGTGGCGGTACACCTGGAACAGGGTGTCGAGGTCCAGGACCTTGTCGTTCTTCCAGCGGATCTCCACGCCGATCAGGCGCTCGTAGGGCTCGCAGGGCGCGAACAGCGGCTCGAAGCCGTTGCCGTTCGGCTGGGGGTTCTTCGGGGCCAGCATCCACCAGATGCGGACGATGTTCGTCCGGATCTCCCAGTCGTTGAGGGGGATGTCCAGGAAGTTGGACGGGTTGCTGAAGTCGAAGTTGTACTCCCGCATGCTGTAGCGGTGCATGAGCCACGACAGCATGCGCGCCGGGGGCAGCGTGAACCCGTGGATGCCGTCCAGGAGGTGGTGCGGTACTGCCGGACCTCCAGGTCGGTGATGCGGGCCACGGAGTAGGGGTGGGCGCCCCCGGACGACGGGTCGGTGGCGAACAGCAGGAATTTTTGGGTCTGTTGGGCGGACACCCACGGCTCGAACATGAGGTCGATCTGCACGAACTCCACGCGCCGCAGGTGCAGGCGGTGGAAGATGGGGCCGCACAACTGGTTGAGGCTGATGTCGAAGACGAACTTGTACGGCGTCCCGGTGACCTTGTCACTCCAGATCATCCGGGGCAGACCGTCGTCCCGCTCCAGACCGGCGCGGGTCACGTCGCTCACCTTGATGTTGACGTTGTCGATGGACAGCTGGCTGCCGCTGTCGACGTACCAGCCCTTGTCCGCGGTCCGGTAGCTGAAGGTCGGACTGTAGCCCGCCGGGACCACCCCGGCGTTCATCAGGAAGGCGTCGCGGACCTCGTTGCGCTCGCCCGCCAGCTTGGCGGCGTTCATCACGTAGAGGTGGGTGAGCTCGCGCATGCGGTCGGCGCGGAACACGATGTCCTCGTTGATCTTGATGGTCATCTCCCGGATCAGGTCCGGGGCCCGCACGGCGAAGACGTTGCCCGTGTTGGGCCGGGCGCTGAAGTCCAGGCCGAAGCGCAGCCGGATGTCGTTCAGCACCAGCTCCCGGTCCGTGGCGTGCTTGAAATCCAGCTTGATGCGGGTGTACTGGCCCGGGGCCACACTGGCCGGCTCGAAGGGCTGCCGGCGCGTGATGTCCTCGTGGAAGGGCGCCAGGCGCCGCGACTGCACCAGCAGGTTCCGATTGTTCTGTCCCACGACGGCGTAGTGGTCCGACATGGTGCGCGAAAAAAGGATCCAACAAACCGGGTTGTTCGCCGAGTTGGCAGTACTGATTGAATCACAACCACCACCCCGCTGTTGGATCCCAGCGACGCATGGCCTCGGCACCCACCGTTCCCGTCGTCGACGACGACGACCGAGGTGCGGATCCCCACACCACCGCGGCGTTCACCAACGACCGCCTGCGGGCCGCGGTGGGGCGGAGCCTGACCAGCGCCGATCGCCGTCGCCTGGACCGGCTGTGGACGGACTACACCCGATCCCTGCTGACCCGCGAGCTGTACCGGCGGCTGCGGGCGAAACCGCCCGACCCCGGGTCCGACTGGCAACTGGATGCGGAGGTGCTGCAGAGCATCGCCGGAATGACCCGGCGGGCCCAGGGCTACCTCGCCGCCCACTGGAAGGAGCTGGTGCGGACGGGGAAGGTCACCCGCACCGAGTTCGCGTACCTCATGCTGAAGAGCGACCACTCCGTCATCCCCGACATGGGGGGCTACTTCCGCACCAACCCGGTGGCGGAGGAGAGGGGGCCGCAACGTCGTCCACCACGGCGTCCCGTACATCAACGACGCGCACTGGCAGCACGACGTGATCAGCGAGGCCAACAAGACGACCATGACGCTCATGGTGATGGAGCGGCTGGCGGAGTACACCGACAGGGGCTGCCGGCCGTCGAGCCCCCGCTGCACGACACCACCCGGGTGGCCGCGGTGGGCGCCCAGGACAACGTCAAGGACGCCTGGATACCGGACTACGAGGCGGAGCCGTCCCGGCCCGGAATCGACGGCAGGCCGAGATCCTGCGCTCACAAAGCGCGACGAAGCGGTGGAGGCCGCCCGGCAACGGGCGGTCGCCGCCGCGGCGGAGGAGAAGATTGAGGCGGAGTCTGGCCGCTGTTCTCCGACTCGGATTCACCCCCCCCGGCGCGGCGGACGACGACGCGTCCGCACCGCTGTTCTCCCCGGACGCGGGCACCCCGCTGTCCACCTCACCCCCTCCACGGCACCGCCGCCGCAGCTCTCCGCGGCGGTGACCGTTCCCGACGAACGCAGGCCACCGTACTGGATGCGGACGACGACGAAGAGACGCCACCCAGTGTCCATGGCAGACGACCCCGCCGGGGCGGTTCGGGAGCCGTAGCCCCACC